>QRFB01007250.1:21176-35635 GCA_008931105.1 Oenanthe javanica | reverse complement strand
TTATATTGGTCTACATATAGTTTGAACTTAGGCCTATATGTAATACATTTTTTTGTTCTTTGTAAAATCTTAGTTTGGTCTACAACTGAAGAAATAGTCTATCTATATTATGTAACTTTATTTCTGTAAAACTTTTTGCTAAGGAATTATGGTCATACTCTATATATTTTCTTTATCTGTATGATTTTATTACATATGGTCTGTGAAGGAATTGTATTATTACTTTCATTTCAAAATTTGACACAATCTTTTTGTGAACTGTCAATTTTAGACAACTGAACTAACAATGTATCTCAATCAATTTATGAACTTACAATTAAAATTATTTAGAAACAATCAAAATAATAACACAATTATAATATGCTACAAGGTACTTAGTCATTTCAGCAGAAAACGAAATAAACATTCTTTCACATATTTGGAATAACAAAAGATAATTAGGTCAATACATAGAAACTAAGATCACAAATCCAACCATGGGTTTCATAGAATTTAGTCTACTACCAGTACTTTCTCACAATTTACTAAGCTATTACATCAACTTCCAAGGTGTACTCCCCAATATAAGAAAACTGCAACTTCTGTCCAATGGTGAATTTGTTATTCAAAGTGAACAGGTCTCATCCTAGCCAAAAACGACAAGTCTTCCCCTTCATCTGAACAAATACCTTCCACGAATTCGAGCCAACAAATAATGTAACCACAGTCTTATTCTTCCACTTTCTATAAATTGGTAATAAGTGTCGTGGAAAAAACTGCATCCCAAATAATATAAAAAAGTTACTATTACGTCCTTAATGTAAACAAATATAAGCATACATATCATACAAAATATTCAACATAATGCAAACACTGACCACCCCATGTCCTCTCTGATCGACATGTGACNTCATACAAAATATTCAACATAATGCAAACACTGACCACCCCATGTCCTCTCTGATCGACATGTGACTTCAATAACACCACAATAAAAGATTTCAGGCTCTGTTGTGCTGCTGACTGCACTTCTGTATTACTCTCAACTGTGCCAGAATTTGTGCATTCACAACAAGAGATAACAAATACCTTCGGTATCCGTCATGTTCTTCACTGTCTGCGTTCCATTCTTCAGTCCACCCTGTTTAAATATAAACTTAATTCTAGCTTATAGATTTCAAATTCAGTAAATAAAGGATGTAACACACCTTCTGTATCATTCTCACTATTATTTGATAAGACAACAACTTCTGATTCAAATGAAGTTATCACAGTCTTCAACAATAACTTTTCCGTCAAGTCATTAAATATTTCCATACCAAGAGGATTGTAGATCGACACATAAAACCTCGACATACAAACAATATTAAACAACAAGGTATAGTATTCATCCACTGAATACTTTGATACTATTTTTTTAATCCCGAACATTATATTGGTATTGTGAGAGAAATATGTTGGAAATTTCATGCCATCAGGGAATATTAAGCTAACGTCATGACTTAAAAATGCTCCAAACTGTTCCACGAAGACACGAGGTACTTTTGTTACTTTTGAATTCTTTTAAGACCATGATTAATTTTAGGACCATCATACATAACTTAGTTGATCGAAATATTATTATGAATTAAATTAATATTTTTAAAATAATATGTAAATAATCAATCATAATATTTTTTAATGATATTTTTTTAATTATAAATTTATTTTTAATGATATTTTAAATATGTGTTCTTCTAAATAAAATATTAAACTAACATTACTTTTCAAAATATAATCGTTGTCAATTCACAAATTATTTCATTTAAAATTTTTTAATGTCTATTTCACAACTATATAATTATTTATATTCAATAATGTTTAATATTTTAAATATATGACAATAAATAATAAAATTAATTAATTAATTTAAATTACTAATATACTTATTTAATTAATTGGTATATATATAATAAAGGTGTGTTATTATTTATAAAATATAATTATTATTACAATTTTTAATACTAACAATTTCTATATAAACAACTATATTGCCAGAAATTGTACATTTTTCGAGAATATCATCTGAACCATACAATACGTATATGTGTGGGCAGACCTCACTTGTGCATATCTGATACCTTTATTACATATATGAAGAAGAAGAAACTTATTACGACGGCTATCTACTCCAACATTAAAGACAATATAAGAATTGAGGTAAGTTTATTGTACATATAGAGAGAAATTAATTATATTGTTATTGCTATGTGTATTGAATGTTATATTTCCGTTCATTAATTTCCTGAGATGAGGTTGTTCTACTTTATTTACAGTTGACAACTAATGGAACTGAACATGTATGACCCTGTAAAGACTATCGACACAACAAGTTATGACTGGAAATGTAGAGTTAGGTTGCAATCCCTATGGAAATGAATTAACTGCAAAACTCAGGAATTTTATGGATTAAATATGATATTATTTGATGACTCGGTATGATCTTTCTTCAAATAATAGTTTTTTTATATGTGTTTCTATATTATTGTTTCATACGTTAAATTTTAGGACAATTTTTTCTATGATAATATAGGACACAAGAATTCATGCTTTTGTGAATGCAAAATTCTGTGTTGATCGGTTTAAAGAAATAACGGAAGGAGATATTTACATTTTGGGAAACTTCGAAGTTAAAGAAGAATTTTTCGGAGATGAAACTCATCGACCCGTATNTTATTGTTTCATACGTTAAATTTTAGGACAATTTTTTCTATGATAATATAGGACACAAGAATTCATGCTTTTGTGAATGCAAAATTCTGTGTTGATCGGTTTAAAGAAATAACGGAATGAGATATTTACATTTTGGGAAACTTCGAAGTTAAAGAATTTTTCGGAGATGAAACTCATTGACCCGTACGGAATAAAAAACACATCTATTTCACTCTGCACACATAATTTGAGAAAGATAAGAAAGATGGGCTGCAAATTGAAAAGTATGCATTTGACCTTTTTCACATGGATGAAATTGCAAAGCTTGCTGATGACAATCGTTTCTTGATCGGTAAAAATGTTTTCAGTTATTAATTATATGCATTGCTATAAATAATGCCTTGATGTAACACTATTTCATTAGATATGGTGGGGAAGATAGAGAATCTTCAGGATTTAATCAAGAGCACAAAAAATAATGTTGAAAAAACTTACCTCAAATTTGATTTAACCAATGGAAGGTTAGTTTCTTTTTATCTATTCAATAAATAACACTCATTGCTTATATTGAATAAATTCAAATGTATATTTATAGGACATGGCTACCGGTCACATTGTTTGACAATTTTGGAGAAAATATTGAGCAACAATTCAAAAAGTTACAGGAAGACAACATCTTCATAATCATATCATGCGCAAGGGTTAGTAGATATGAAAGTACTAATTATTAATGTAATAATATTATAATGCTATTAATTATCGGTTAAAAATACTAATGAAGCACATGATCTATTCAACCAGGAGCACCAAATATAACAAATTTCCCAGCTACAAGAGTTTCTATAAATCCTGATCACTATAGTGTGACTGAGCTAAAACTCAAGTAAGACATAAATATAAGTTGTATCTGATTCAAATGAATATCATTAAATACTAACTAAATATTGCTTTTAAATCTTCAGAATTTGTGAAATTGGATCTTCAAAGATATGCAGCCCAACTCCAGAGTTACCAAAAAAGATTCTTATTGTGAAAGAGATAAAAAATCTACCTCCTGATTGTAAAGAGGTTGATCTTATTTACATAAATAAATATTTGTTACTAACATTATGATTATAATTTTTATTGCTCCATTTAATTACAGACTACAACGATTTGTGAAGTAATATTAAAAAAAATAGAGAACAAACAAAGTTGGTACTACAAAAAATATACTGATTGTGATTTAGAATTACACTTTCAAGATGAGAAATTTATATGTTCTAGTTAAAAAAGATGTGGTAGAATCATTCTATATCTAGATAAGAGGTAAATTTTTTGTTAAATCTAATTTTTATATGGAAATTTCATTTGTCCAATAATTGCAATTGTTTATTTATACATTATAATAGATTCAAGTTATGCACACTCTGCTCCGACCAAACTGGTTCGATAGCAATTATTTTCCCAGATGATGAAATTACTAAAATTCTTGATAAAACAGTGATTGATATTCAGGCAGACTGCATTAATGTATGTTATCTAAAACCTTCTTCTATTAGCCTACCTCTATAATCATAAGTACATCTAAATTGAGGTATAATTAACTTCCAAATTTATATTAGCAAAAAGATGAAGATAATTTTCCAGAAATTCTCAATTGCTTCCTCAAACAAAAATACATCATCACAATTGAAATTAAAGAAGACAACATCCAGAAAGGATCAAATGTGTATGAATCAAAGGAAATTGCAGAAGAGTTGGAAATATGTGACAATTTTGTTACTAACCAANAAAAAAACATGATGATATGCGAGATTTACAAAACAAACATGGACAAAAATAAAAGCAAGCAAAATTTACAATTACAGATGGAAGGTAATCAGCTGTAATTAGGTGTTTTATTCTTTTGACTTAAAATTATATGTAATGATCTATAATGTCCAAATAACTTTCATATTTTTGTAATAGGTCTAATGTGAAGATAACTTTCTAGGATACATTTGGTGAAAAGTTTGAGAAAGCTATGTTGCAAATTCTCGAACAACCTGTCATCATCATTATTTCAAATTGCCGAGTGGGATTTTGGAATGGTATACAATTACAAATATACTGATTTTACTTATAATGTACCATAAATTCTTTTATCTCTTTAGCAGGGGATGTTGATATTTCAAATGTAACGGCAACCCGAATATACTTAAATTACAATCATTATAGTGTGTTGCAGCTAAGAAAAATGTAAGTTAACTTTCAATGTATTAATTCAATAAATGTTTATATGTTTCATTACTCTATTAATAATCTATATTCCTTAAACATAGGTTGGGACAACCAGAATTTGCCAAGGAAGTTTTTGCAAAACCAAAACAAAAGATTGTAGAGCTTCTTACCTTGGAGGTTATAAAAAAACTTGGAAACGAATATATTGAGGTAAATCATCTAAAGCTTCTTACTCATTTTAGAGACTATTTCAAATATTCTTATTTTAATGCAGAGGAAGGTGTTAACACATGTGACCATATAGAATATCAAAAATACCAAAAACTGGTATTTCAACGAATGCCCAAGCTGCGATAATGAAATCAAAATAGAAAATGGCTTCTATGTTTGCAACAAATGCACTAAGATTGTGCCACATCTAGAAAACAAGTAAATTTCAACATTTTATTCATTACACACTAATATTAGACTTTGATTACAAGTGTAATCAAAATTTATTTTTATAACTAAAATTGCAAGTTCCAGATTAACGTGGTGGCTTCGGATTCAACTGCTGGGATTGAGATTGTTTTGGATGATAGGGAAATTCGTACACTCATTGGAAAAAGAGCACGACAACTAATTAATGAGGTATATGCATTTCGTTATTCTAAAGTTATAAATGTACTGTATCTAATAAAGAATGAACAATAGAAATTGGAGGAACAGGTTCTTCCACGATGCTTCAGTACTATTGGAATGAAGCCTTACACAGTAATGTTAGAGAATTAAAGAAATGATTGTGGTTGATCATGTTGAAGTATATTGGGCAACAAATATATGCAATAACTTCATCAACCCACAACTGTATACCACTGAAAACACAAACGAAAGCCAGCAATCAACATCCCAGGTAACATGCAAGTTAAAGTTTATATTATACATTAACTCGGAAATTTTCTAACAACAAATTTTTTTCATCACACAGGCAACTACATCAACTAACCAAGTACAAGGACTGTCTGATTTGAGTTAGATATGAAGTTGTGAAGTTATGAACACACTAACTTTTGTAAACATGAACAATATCANCTTTTGACTTAAAATTATATGTAATGATCTATAATGTCCAAATAACTTTCATATTTTTGTAATAAGTCTAATGTGAAGATAACTTTCTAGGATACATTTGGTGAAAAGTTTGAGAAAGCTATGTTGCAAATTCTCGAACAACCTGCNCGCATTGTACCATTAAAATCAAGACAGTTATATTCACAAGTTGTTGTAATATAATTTTGTATTATGTCAAAGATTAATATGTTAATCATGTGCCAAACTATGTCATTATTTTTTAGTCTTAGTTTTACAAATAAACAGGAAATCAAATAAAATTTAGAAGAATTTCTAAATTTAAAAAGCCCAGCAGGGTGGGCTTAAATACTAGTTATTCAATATTTCCTGGTACTATCTTAATTGAATAGTCAAAAATGGAGGGAGAAGAAGCAAAAATGGAAATAACAAGTTCACAGATAATTGCCAAGCTCAAACTTAAGCCTAACCCAGAAGGTGGATTTTACACTGAGACGTTTAGGGACAATTCAGTCATCCTTTCCCTATCTCAACTTCCATCTCACTGTATTGTCCTCTCTTTTACTTTATTATCTCATATCTCTATAACTTTTTTCTTAAACTTTAGTACAAACATGATAAGAACAAAGTCATTAGCTAAGTGTCACCATGTGTGTAATGATCAGGTTACAAAATTTTGTGGAACGTTTTGTTATGTATTTTTCTATTGATATAGTTAACTAAAATGCATCATGTCTTGTTGTCATATTTTTGAATTTATGGATGAAGAGGATTGCGATAAAGATTATTGAACTTGTAGAACCTTTGTTTTAGCTTGGATCATCTCAATCTCGATAATGACTTCATAATAAACCAATATCATGCCCTAGTTCATGTTCTTGATTTTAAGTTTTGAACCAATATGATGTTCTAGTTCATGTTGTCTTTCTCCATTTATTCTCTGATTTTTGTGCCTCTACAGATAAGGTTGATCGTCCTATCAGTACAAATATATACTTTCTAGTGCCATCTGGGAGTGTGTCTCTCATCCATCGTATTCCATGTTCAGAAACCTGGAACTTCTACTTGGGAGATCCTCTTACGGTATGGATCAGTTTCTACTTAATTAGTACTTTCATGCATTCATGTTGATTATAAGAGTGACTTGCAATTGCACTACACTTTCATAACACCTTAAATTCATTGATTAGATAATAGATAGACTAATGACAGTACTGAGAATTAAAAGTATATTATGGTCTCACTTTTCCCCAAATTTCCCAACCAAACGTGTGGCATCTGTTGTTTTATCCAGGACAGAACAGTCTATTACTCTATTGAGATGTTTTGTATAAAAATAGTACTCCTTAGCACCTGTACATTGCATCTCATTTATTCCTTAATAGGATAGGTGCTCGCAATAGATGTTTCCAGAAGTACAAAATTCAATGTTGTTTTCTTCAATATTTATCTTTCAGGTAGTGGAGATGAATGAGATAGATGGCTGTATTAAGTTAACTAACCTTGGTTCTAATATAATAGAAGCAAATCAACTACTGCAGTATACAGTGCCACCAAATGTGTGGTTTGGTGCATTTCCAGCTAATGACTTCAAGATTACTACAAGTAATGTAATAGAGAAAAATCCATCCATAGATGCTGAGAAGCACTTTTCTCTTGTTGGATGCACTTGTGCTCCAGCCTTTGACTTTGCTGACTTTGAGCTGGCAAAACATTCTGATCTTGTTTCACGATTCCCTGCTCACAAGTCCCTCATTTCACTACTAACCCTACCTGGTTAATGTGAGGTTTTTCTAGCGTTGTTCCTGAAGTAAGATGAGTTCTATATATATTCGAGTCTCCCGTAGACTGTAGTATACCGAATTCTGCTTTTGGGTTACCCTACGCATGAAAAGCTCTGTCTTGCTTGTACTGTAAAATATGACAATTTCGCAGTTTGATTAGTGTTGTTTCTGATTCCTACTTTAATATTTTAATTAGTGCTTCAATAATGTATAGTCTGATGGTGAAAGGGATAACGAATTTGACATGCTTTCTGCTAAATTATTTGGAACTCTTGCAAGAAGAATGAATATCATACAAGGTTGCGAACAAAGAGTATCTGAACCCCCAAAGCTTTAATAATGATATAATTAAAAAGTGTTATACAAAATTGGAGTTTTCTTTCAGACGTCAATATTTTCAGATCCCAAGTTTGTATGACAAAATAAAAATGCTGATATAATTAAACTCTCTCTAAAAGGAAAATGGGGACTGATTCTGCAAAGTCTTGACAATTTCATATCAGCACTATTACTCGTGCAGAGTGCAAAAAAGTATTGCTTGGTTAGGACCTACACAAAATTGCGAGGGTTGTGTGGAAATGTCACTTGGGCTAGTAGGCAGAAAGGACCTTAAACCAACCAAGTAGTCGAGTTTGAACAGCACTAGTAGCACTTCAAGTTCAATTGGTTATAGAGTTGGAGTTTGTATTTGAGATTGTTTCGGATTTAAGTTTAATTTGGCTTGAGTTTGACTCGATATAAGCTCAAGTGCTCAACTATAAGTGTTAGTGTTAGAATACAATATAAGATCCTGGTAAGTCAGTCTTCTAACACCTTGAGGTTAGGAGAACTGGTAACTTAACAGTTAGTAACTATTCTAATAAGCTTATCTCAAATTCTATTTAAAATAAGGTTGTTTATTGGTAACTTAACAGTTAGTAACTATTCTAATAAGCTTATCTCAAATTCTATTTAAAATAAGGTTGTTTATTGCTGATTTACATATAATCAAGTCTCCAGAAGAAGATACCACTCATTTGATGTTCAGTTAAAACCTCATTAATGTGTTTGTATTCTAAGAGCTGAATAGGTTCAAGAGCTTTTCCGTAAACTTATATTAGGGCTCTTCACGTTCACGAGTATTCGAATTTGGCTTGTCTATCGTTTTGAACTATAGAGATAAGCTTAAGCTTGCTTGATTTAAGTTTTATAGCAAATATACACATATTTCTATGGATTCGAGTACCACAATACTCACACACAACTAGACTCATTCATTCACCACCAGAAACCCACTCATTTACTGCTAATGGTCAGTTGCATTGCCGGAAAGAAAATAAGAATGAACTAGCATAATAGCATTATTCTCCAGTTTGATATGACTATAGTGTACCTGATTCAAATATGAATTTTTACTGGCTGACCCTTATACCTTATTTTCCCATATCATATAGAATTTGAATTCGTATCTATCAATCTGTCTTCCGTGAGATTCACTTTTCTGGTAGAAAAACAGTACTTGATAAATTCATTTTACAAATGTAGAATCTTAATAATTTTTGCATCACATGTTGAACTGACAGCAAACCTGACAAAGCAGACAACCTAAAGTTTCGTCGCAGATGGATATGAAAGATATCTGCGCATCAGATTTCATAGCAATGCAGATTCTCAAGTTTGTACATTCGAGACAAGGCAGTTAAAGAATCACAGACCATTCTTGTACAAATTCTTGAAGATGAGGCAAATCATATCTCTAGAACGATATCTGCATTAATAAGAACTAATTATTCAATATATTGCAGAAGAGTTCATGCAAATCTGTCATACGAAAGGTGAATGGTAATAAGCACATATTAGAAAAACTTACATTCGGAATCTGTTTTAACCCATTTACTTCCGTCATTTGCCTCCTGAGACATATCATCTTCACTATCACTATCACTATCACTATCAGTCATGAAAAATTGTTTATTCTCTAAATATTTCTTTGGGGTATTAGCCTTTGGGCTAGAACTTTGTGGATATATCTTTTTGCTCAAGATAGTCGTGAGAATCTGACACAGATAGATGAAAGAGTCAAAATTATGAAATAATCTGAATTCTGATGAAATCGGTACTTCAGTATCTATTCATCAATATTAATATTTTGTCTATTTCCCTACCTTCTTCATTCTTGATTCTACATGTATCGGTTCTGGGAATGAATCTCTTAAGCTGGGAGTTGGGGAGAATCCACTACTGCAGAGAAGCATCTTTTTGAAGAGAAAAGACATTGATTTCTTGCCAATGCCATTGCGGGAACTGTCTAACTGACTACCCTTCCTCCTGCTGAGAACAGCACTGCTGCTACGCTGGAGTTGAATGTCTTTTTTCGATATATTACTCGCGAATCCGTTACTTTCCAGGCTATTATTTTGTCCATCCAATGAATTACATTCAACTTCTGGTTTATCTAATTCTGAATTCAATTCTTTCTGAAGCTCTTCAACTTCTTCAGGAGTGAGGTCCTGTAGATGATCCTGACAGGTGGCTTCAATCAGATGAAGATTCCTGTTTTTAATTTCTTCTGTCACATTGTTATTCCCAAATGTGCCAATTGCAAGGAGTCCATGAGGCCAATCACTAAATTCTTCTTTAGAAGGTTCTTGCAGAACAAATTCTATATTGACAAACCAAAGCCAGAAACATGAACAAAACAAAATAATCCATATACTCATAATTTGACAATTTGTATCCAAAGCTCAAAACAAAATCGCCCATACTATACCTTACTAAATTTAACATGCAGAATAAGAATTTAAAACTATCGATCAACACTTACTCTTAGCTGCTACTGAATTCTGTGTTTTGGACCCTTGTTTTCCACTTGCTTTGCTTTGCATCCAACTAAAGATCTGCTAGAAAAACATTACAAATGTTGGTAAGGAATCGAAGATGCTAGTTATCATAAAATATTCAATCACTAAATTTCCTCTCCTACCTTCATTTACAGAACCAGAAAGCACTCTAAAACCAGATACTTATTTATGGTGGTGGTGGACTTAGTGATATCAAATACTTATAACACAAATCCCACAAGACAAATGGAATTGAAGCTACCATATGTTAAGTCGTGGGACAGTAGTGCCAAAGCTTTGAGTCTCTCTATTGGTTCAAGTTCCCATACACAGCTTTCACATAATTCTTTTTTAGTCACTTTGTCTTTTTGCAATAACTCATATCAATGATATTATTTTATATGACTCTATTGACACACAATATTATCTACATGAGAGGGTGATTTTCATATAAGTAATCTTATCTTTTAATTTATCATTCTACTTGAGATAGAGTTGTGGTTTTCCCACTGAAACCACAAGATTTAAAATTTTCAAGTTACCACTGTAAGATTAGGCTAAATAAACTATCTATTGTTCCACCATTGCAGTTTGATTCATATAATAAAGAAATTTCTATTGTGTCTGCAGTAAATTATAATTTACACAGTAAAATGAGGTGGAGGAAGTTTTATCTAGCAAGATGAAGTAAGTGTATAACTGTGGATGCTTCAAATGGTACTCTGTTATGTCTGGATACTATAAAAACTATTGCCAGCATTTCATTATGAAAGTATGTAATGCACGCAGGCGCGCACACAATACGACATGATACTGACTATAAGTTGGCTATAAGCTAGTCGATCATCAAAGACAAATATGTGAGTCAGATAACCATGAGAATGGGGGACCTATGAGTTAAGTAAGAAAATGCTACAAATAGCGTGAAGATGTCCCGCACTGGCCGAACCACCTCTACATCCGTACTTTTTGAACCACCCCTGCCTGGCTGCCTGCTCAGGTTTATTGCAATTAAATTAACCTACACTATTGTCATGAATAACAACCCAACTAAACCTCTATTATAAAACTTCCATCATTGGTCCCATCCACAAATCTAAAATTTCTGCTCTTTCTGTTGATCGCATTACATAATGCCCTGCATGACCATCAAGCGAATGTGAGGCGTGAGCAGCTCGTTCTTATCAGCCAAGCTAAAAGGATGGATATGATAGTCTTAACACATACCTAAGTGTAAAATTACACAAACCTTGCTGACTTGCTCAGAGTGTAGTTTAATACTATTCTTGATATTTTAACTTAATTATTGAATATATATCTTGGATAATTTAGGTATTAAGAATGCGACTAAGAGGTAACAAGAATTTGAGGGTTCAAGCTTCGATGAGAGCTTGAACCCTCAAATTCAAAGTGAGTGAATATCTTAATTCCTGCAACTGATCATTA
Organism: Oenanthe javanica; assembly: GCA_008931105.1. Classification (NCBI taxonomy): domain Eukaryota; kingdom Viridiplantae; phylum Streptophyta; class Magnoliopsida; order Apiales; family Apiaceae; genus Oenanthe; species Oenanthe javanica. The sequence goes on along the minus strand of QRFB01007250.1, from coordinate 23,646 downwards.
AAGATTGTAGATATTTACAAAATGGTAACCTACAAGATTAACATATACCTAACCCTTTTGCTAAAATCTCTGGTGACAGTTCAACCACAATATTTGTGCTGGCTATTGTAGTCATTATCATTTCATCCTTTTTGCTGTCTGATTTTAGTTCATATATATAGCAGTATGTGGCACAACCAAATTTGTAAATCATGCACAGTACAACTACCACCACTACGAGAAATTAAACAATAATAACTGTAAAGAGAAATGCTGAAGAATTGAAGATATAAAGTTGTTTCAGACTTGAGAGTGTTGATTAGGTCTCACCAAATAAACTGGCAGATCATAATTTTTTTTTGACAGGAAAAGGTCCTGTAAAGTTTTTTCCATTGGATCAATCAATTAAATTTCATGACATATCATATCAGAATCCCACCTTTCATATTCTTTCTGAAGCTAGCTATGGAGTGGTATATCGATCATATATCAGGGAAAGGTGGAGGGCCTGGAGGCCTTATACTCACACAGTCACGTACACTCATACGACTACTAAGAGTCGAAGTGTCGAACCATGACTACCAAAAGAAGGGGATATCCATTATACTACACTGCACTAGAATACTAGATGATGCCAAAATCATTGCCTTAGCAGAAACCATCTACGTACTGATCGACAGGCCTGAAAATTTTGGGACATTATAGAATTATCTAGGCATGTAAGTGATATTAAGCCATTTAAACAAGGATTAGTGTCAAGTAAGCTGAAATAACAAGAACAGCGCACGTAATTCTGGATCGGACTCTCTTTCTTTGTGGAACTACTAGTACACACGTGAAGTTGTCGAGTCACATGAGTTCATACGGTGCAATTGAACTTTACGGTTATGCACTTGGAACAGAATATTGTGCTCGATCTAGCTAGCAAGTGGGGTGTAGGCTGACGGAGGCCCCTTAAGAGTACTCCGGCCAACTTTTTATATAAAAACATTCTAATAAATGTAAATATAACCTGACAACTTTTCATATAAAACATTCTAATGAATGTGGACATTGCCGGACAAATTTATATGTAAAAATATTTAGTTGTATCAAATGTAAAGATATACGATCCAATTTAGTCTCTCTAGCTACTAATGACTAACATGACAAGTAATATTAGAGTTCTTAAGTTATTTTCAACCGTATTAAAATTATATGATCTAATTTAAGTTTTTCTACCAACATTATGATTTTAGAAGATCAGTTTGTAACTTAACGATCCAACACCACCAAAATATCATGCCTGCATGTCATTCTGTCAAAGGACTCCATCTATATAACTATATTCTCTAGTACGTTACTGTGTCAGGTTGTCAACATACAGTACAATATGAATAATCATTGGAAATAACCATCACTTTGGTATAGGCAATTTTTTAATTAACATTTCAGCTGTACTGCTTCATTTTTATAAAAGTTACTCTCTCACATGCACTGCATTCTATTACAGTATGGTAACAAATTTAGGAATAGAATGATCAAATATACCATACTGTCAGTTGTACACGTGAAAATGTAGCATCCATTCTGAAATGTAAGAAGCAGTACTTAATTATCTCAAAGGCATATATGCATGCATATATATTGCCCCTGTAGCATTAAGTCCAAGGTGTGGTCCATCCTATTACATACATTGTATAGTTAAATGACTGACCCTAATCACCTTCTAATCTTGTATATCACCATTAATATATATGTGTATATGTAAATGATCTAAGCCATCTCAAGATTGTGGTCCAAAAACATTCTCGTTTGGTGCAGTACTGGAATCACAACATTTCAATTAAGATGTGAATAAGAATCATAATTAAATCACACTTTTTCTAACCTACCATGTTGGCCTATAGAGATGATCACCCTTGTCTGTTGTCCCGGTCTATCACTAGAAGAAATTACAGTATTTACGACCGAAAACATTTATGTTCCTAGCTTGTAGTGTGTTCATACAAATCCGAAAATCAAATTTCAAAATTTTACAATTAGTCTGTGCTAGTAGGAGTTGGACAAAATCACTAATAATGTGCAAACGGGATATACGGATAGAATATTTATAGAGCGAAAGCAGGGGAAAAGGGTCTCCAAATTAGTTAACAAACATAAGTAAAAGATATATATGTGTATTATGTTGATTATATATCGATGCATTCCAGAAGATTTCAGCTGTCTCTGGAAGTCCTTGGAAGAAACATTAATAAGCTGGCGGTGCATGTTGAGTTTCCCAAACGGGAAAGTCTTATAATTCAAGAGCAAATCTAGCCATCAAAAACAGTGAGACTTTAGGATACTCGATATTCATATTATAGGGGCTGTTTGGCAACCCCTTATTTCCGGAAATAAGTAGGGATGTATGTACTTTTTCTGAAAATAAGTAACTTATTTTTTATTTTGAAGTTCATATTTGATTTTAAAATTCTAAAACAAATATTTATTTTTAAAAAAAATATAAAAA
>QRFB01007250.1:0-21049 GCA_008931105.1 Oenanthe javanica | reverse complement strand
ACTATATATATATATATATATATATATATATATATATATATATATATATATATATATATATATATAAAAGATGGACCCAAAAGCATATATATATAAATAATAATACAACTAAACCAGATTTTTTTCATCCAACATGTGCCCTTTACATACTTTCATAAGAAATGGCACTGGGGTATTAATTAAATTTAACATTGGGGTGACACTAATTAATTGGTTAAATTAAGATGTACGGGCTTTCAGAAATAGTAACATCCCAGATAATCATACTATAGCGAAAGCAAAATGGGATTAAGATAGGGACCCACCCTAAATTTATTTATATACACTTTTGTTTAAGTTTTTAAACTGAAATATCATTCTTAATATTAAAATTATGATTTATTATTTTGTGTAGCTATATTAGACGTTACTCATTTTTATTTTTTACTAAGCAATTTTTTTTANGAGTCTGTCACACTTTCCGGTTTACCTCGTTCACTATGTACCCCTAAATTTATTTACGTACACACCTTATTTAAGTTTTTAGATTGAAATATCATTCTTAATATTAAAATTATGATTTATTATTTTGTGTAACTATATTAGACGTTACTGATTTTACTTTTTACTAAGCAATTTTTTTAAATATAAAAGGTTTTAACGAAGTTTATTAAGATACAAATTCATATAACTTCACCGGCTTTATTTTTTTGAGAAAATGCTAGAAATTTTAGAAAAATTCTCAAAACATAAGTAATGCGATTAGTTTCAATATATTTTTGTAACAAATCGAGACCGCTATTTAGCGAATTTGATGACAAAAATTGACAAGCCCATAGCATCATTCACGAACTACGCAATTCAATTGCGGTCGTAAAATTTGTTTTTTATATATTATGTTCTGAATGAAGTTCTTTCCTGTATCTTTACTTTTAAGTTTTAAGTTATATGGATGGGGGCAAAAATGTCAAATTCTCATCCATTCCTTATTTTTCGTTCTTTTGCTAAATGATAATTTTGTAAAGAGCATATAAGCTGATATATATATATATATATATATATATATATATATATATANATATATATATATATATATATATATATATATATATATATATATATATATATATATATATATATATATATATATAAATTGATTCATCATATAAATGAACGTATTGATGCAATTTATGGCCTGTTTGGCATGCCTTAAAATAAGTCCTTTTGGACTTATTTTTGGGTAAAATTTTCATATTTTGATAAATATTTTTTATACAAGTATTTAATGTATATTTGAGATTCTANGGGTAAAAATTTCATATTTTGATAAATGTTTTTTATACAAGTATTTAATGTATATTTGAGATTCTATAAGTTGCAAAAAAAAAGTTAACTTTTTTCAGAAAAAAGTTAGGAATCTCTAATTTTGTCTTAAAATAAGTTCACTTATTCTGGAAAAAAGTTCTCTCAAACACCCCCTTAGTAGTATAGTAATTTTTTACAGACGCATCAATAAAATTAAAATCTATCAATTGTTTTTTTTTTGAAAACAAATCTATCAATTGTTATTCACTCCATCAACAAAATGATAGAGTTGGTGATAAATTAATGGCGCCATCAATTTAATTCATTAATTTATTGAATGGATTAATTATTTTGATTTATAACTGACATGTAAAAAATAATTAAATAATTAAAAAATATTATATTATAACAAATTCTATCAAATTAATTAATTAATTAATAGGATGTGATGCAAAAATTTGCTCCAATGAAATTACGAAATATCCTGAAGAACCTTTAGTTCCCCACAAAAGTTTTTAAAGCCCAACATAGAAGTAATAGACGGCCCAGTCCAGAACAGAATCCAGAAAGGATAATAATAAAATTATAAATCGACGCTTAACCGACGTGTCAAAGGCTACGACATAGTAACTGCCAAGATAACACGTGTCAAGCATACACCACTTCTACGTACACACACAACTCTTGTATTGTATGTATGTTTAATCTGTTTGTTCTTTCATTCTCATCTTCTCCAGAACTTTACGTCACTGATCCTCCACATGTGTTTAATCTGTTTGTTCTTTCATTCTCATCTTCTCCAGAACTTTACGTCACTGATCCTCCACATTTAAAACACACACACACACATTATATAGAGAACAACCATATTGAGGAACAGATGATCTTACTCTCAGGTAAGTGGAATTATGTACATACATCACATGATTTGTTTTTTTATATTTTGTTATTATTCTTTTCTTGATTTTAAGTTTATGTATTTTTAATGCATGGATCAAAATGATTTTACCATTTGTCATTTTTTGTGGTTGGATTTGAATAACTTAATTTTAAGATATATGATTTTGCTCCAGCAAATTAAGGAGTAGTATTGGACATGTTAATATTGAAATAATTTAGAGCTTGTTATATAATATTTTGGTGTAGTGGGGAGGGGGGATGCACTCAATTGTACAATATATGTTATTAGAGCAAGTCCAACAGAGCCCTAAATGAGCAGCTAATAAGCTCAAAAATAAGGAATATGACATAAAATACAACTCCAACAGTATCCACCATGAGGATATTTTAAATTTTACTAGCCATGTCCTATTAACTTAACTGAGATCTTTTAGGATATCTTAGTGAATAAAAAATTCATTTCTCTCTTTTTTCTCACATCTTTTCTCTATCCTTTTTTCTATTTCCTCCTTTTTAAGACTAACTAGATTCAAATTTATTGTTATTATAATAATATGGAATGAATATAGGGAAGATTGTTGGAGTTAATATGCAAAATAAATTACCTAAATCACTAGGAGTTGGGAGTTGTGGGGAGGGGCAGTTTGCTAGTTAATAAGCAACCAAGTTAACTCCATCCGTGCGGGCTGGACCCAAAGCGGACAATATCATACGAGTTAAGGCTTGCTTGCGGCCCAACACCCTTTATTTTATAATACTTATAGACAATCAACTAAGGCACTGTTGGACTTGCTCTTACAAGAAGGATAATAATATTTACGAACCAAGCCAAATCAAACATACCCGTGTATGCTAAGAGAGCTAGCTGTTTCCGTGAAGACTCGGCTTTGACATAACAATAACAGTAATAAAACACAGCTTTTATATGCTAAAGCCATATAAAATGTGACTGAGACTCAAAATTCTTAGCCCTGGTTACACTTTGGCAATGAAAGTATTAACTTATACATATTCACTGTTTTAATATTCCATGATTCCGTGAGAACATGCATTTATTAGTTGGAGGCTGTTGGGATATTAACCCAAGTCCTGCATTGAAAGTTCAAGAAAGAATCCCTTAAATATAAATTATAAACTCTCATTTAACTTTATTAGAATAATCCATTTGGGAGATGCCCAAAAACAAGTCTGTGTAAACTTTGCCCAAATGTGGACAATAGTATACAAGCGAAGTGTAAAATGTTGAGCACCATTGCAAGAATGTTACACAACCTTTGCGATTGATTTTGCACCGACCCCACATGTTGTTAGACGCCTTATTTTGTTGTCAAGAAATGCATTGTAGCATCATGTGGCCATTTTCACTGTGTAATTTTGTTGTCCTAATTTTATAGGTAGATGAGTACATACTGAAGACCACACTATAAGGCTACTTAACGTTAAAGTTAAGTCATAGTGGAAGATGCCCTTGGTATGGCCTCAGTCAACATCTCAGCTCACGAAAGTACATATAGTGATCTTTATCAACCAGCCATCATTTTTGCAGGATGCTCTGTCTTGATAGCATTGGTTTCTTCTTTCAGTTTAATACGCCAACATCTTATATCATATACCAAACCTGAGGCTAGTTCATCTTGCTTACAGTTGCTAACTTGCTATGCTCAATTCTTTAGAAAGAATGTAAATGTAGAATTGATTTGAGGGTATAAGAATTCTGATTAATTTTATTAGCAAGTTGTATTATTGACATTCATATTCATTTAGGTCAACAATTTTACCTTTTGTGGAATTTAGATAGAAAGTTATGTTTTACAATGTGTTATACTGAGTCAAATTTCTTTTCTATTGTTAAAATTAAGAATATAAAATTTTAAAAACTGCAAAAAATAGGTGCATTTCATGTTCTTAGATTTTTTATGCTTTCTCTACTGACATTGGAAAAACAAATGTGTACGGCATGTCGGTCAATATGTTGTTCCCATTATTTTTAGCCATACTCATAGGTAGGATCATTAATCTCGTATTTTGGCATTTTACAGGAGCAGAAATGGATTGTTGGAGTTCTCTTTATGGTTCCCATATATGCTATTCAGTCAGTAAATATCTATTCCATTTAATTCATATTTGTGAACATTAATAATTATTACACAAACTTAAATTTGTTAATAAATGTGATGCAGAACAGAAGTTATTGCCATATCCAAACAATATTAATCAGTTATGCCATGACCCATTCTCAAAAAGTGTGTATCGTAGAAGGCTTCTAATGGACAACAGTATCAGGAACTCGGGAAGGCTTAGCATTACTTTGTTTCGGCAGTTACTTGCATTTAGTGTCACTTCTGTTTCAAGTTGTTGATTGACTTGTATCATCCGACAAATCTCTGAATTTTATTTCAAAACCAAAACAGTTGTAATCAGGCAGGTCTTCATGAAATAAGCAAGGCTTATATTGTGATTATCATTAATCATAATAAATAGTAAGGTCAATGAATTATCAATCATTTCCTCTAAATCTGCCATCATTATCATCCAATTCTCCTCTTTTACTTGCATCTTCCCGTGAGTAGCCTTCTAAATATCATAAACTTGCTGAAGTTCTCTTTGCCTTTACCAGTAATGTAACATACAAATCATGTCATATGAATAAAACATAACAGTGGCAAGACACGTGCAACCTACGTACAAAAGATATCCTAAAATGTTTAGAATTCAAATTCATGCTGTATTGTATTTTACTTTATTGTCGAATTTTGAATAGTACAATTGCGACTACTATGTCTGTATCTCAAATGAAGGGTGTTATTTATGAAACACTATACATGTCACATAATTTTCAAGACTCGCTACTTTGGAAGTTCCTCTCACTAGATCTGACTATTTATGCCTTTCTCATATTATATCTTTGGTGAACCCAAAGTTGTCTTTGGCACTTGACATATCAAGAAACTGTTATGAGGCATTTGCCGTTTATTCATTTGGAAGTTACCTAATCGCTGTTCTTGGTAAGCAGTAGATACTATGCTCTCACACTCATTCACTCACTTACTCTCACACACACACATACAGTGTTTAAATTTTACTCATGTTTTCATCAACACAAATTCACTGAAAGAGAACTAACTTATAACTGTCCTTATATCTTCATGTATGTGTGTAGTGGGAAGTTTTGGATTTATTAATCTGATTTCTTTACAGTTGAGATATGTATAATATTCTGAAGATATTTAGTTTGATCAATATCTAAGCCAGGGGGTGAACAAGGAGTCATAGAACTGCTAGAAAGTGAATCGAGAAAGTCTTTGAACGAACCTTTGCTGGAGGAAGATGATGGACCACAGCTACGGAAAAGAAGTTTTATTGATTTCTTTCGTAGACCAAATATGCTGGGAGAAGAATTGCTGACAATAGAGAAGTTTGGCCTAGTACAATATGTGAGTTATGGAAAAAGTCTCTTTGGTACTTTTATGTAAATCTCTTAATTCTAATACATTTAATAGCTCAGATGATCTTAAAGACCGTCTGTGCATTCTTAGCACTTGTATTGGAGATCTTTGGTGTATATGGTGATGGGGAGTTCAAGTGGTATTACGGGTACGTACTTTTAACGAGTAAGAGTATCTCAAATTTTGCACAAATGCTTATTAGCATCCATTGGACTTCAAGTGAACTTCGTTAGTCCTTTTCTGATGAATATTTTAGCTACGTCTTGTCATATCTCTTTGTTTTTCTCTGGATAACGAAGTCTCCTCTGTAGCATAAAAAAATATGTCTTTGCAGTAACTGTAGAAAATTAGAAGTTCTACCACATTTAAAATAAAATTGTATGCACCATTTGGCCAAAAGAAATGAGGTAGGAATGGAATGAAGAAAATGTGAAGAAACTTATAGTTGGAGAAGTGGAAAGAGGAAATAGAATGAGCGGGTTCAAACATTTTATGGGAAGGTTTGTGAATGATGCAAGAAGGAATGGATGAGTATTCATCGGTAGATAGATGAGATTGAGCTCTAATTTAAATGTGTGAATAGAATGAAGGAAAAATAAAAATTATGAACAAATGAACAATTGCCTGAAAAATAGTAATAATTTAATTTCATTCATCCCAACCAAACAGAGAGACAGATTTTAACTGATATTCAACGTGTATTTAGGATCTGCATATTATATTACATGTGTGATAGTTTATACGTAATTTCTTATTACTCTGTGTTTCTTGGACATTTAGGTAATGAACTGTTTCTCCACTTCTAGTTCAACAGTATATTTTCACCTTTTTTTTCCAGATACCCGTATATTGCTGTAGTATTAAACTTCAGCCAGACGTGGTCATTGTATTGCCTTGTGCAGTTCTATAATGTAAATCATGAAAGACTTAAGCCGATAAAACCTCTGGCGAAGTTCATTAGCTTCAAGACTATTGTGTTTGCAACTTGGTGGCAAGGTCTGGGTCTGGCTTTATTGTCTTCTCTTGGTGTTCTGCCTCGGGAAGGAAAAGTGGAAACAGGATTGCAGGATTTCTTAATTTGTATAGAAGTGAGTTCTTCTGTGCTACAAAATAGACAGACACTAACTTTTATGAAACTAAAACATCTCGAGGAATATTGCAGACAACTTTTTTTACCAGCTCAGATCTAGTTCTTTTTATACATACGAAGGCAGATATACCAACCACAATTCGATGACCATGTAGGATATAGCTATAATAAATAATAATAATAACAATAATAGAAACTTTTTTTATCTCTAGGTTGCTTAAACTGTTATCACATCCTACCATTCTACGACTAAAACATATCTGTTTTCGTTTCTGACCTTGCTTTGTTAGAATTTAGATCACTAGTTTTAATCAACATTTAAACTTGTATCCTGTTCAGCTAACTTTGCGGAAGTAAATTATGTATGTTCAATATATTCCTCTAGTGTTCTAAGCTTTACCTTTTGTTGGATCAGTCATTTCTCTAGCCTCAACAGAGGTACTGTAGCCCATGAGGAACTAAATATTCTTTCTTTGTTTGATGTTAAGATCTATGAAGATGTTCAAGTTTCTGACTAGGGACAGTTTTATGATGAAGTTATAGAGCCAAATGCACATAGATTTGTATACATTTAGCTTATTAAGATCATTGTAGAAAATTGTAGCAATTTCTTGATATTTGGTTAGAACTGTAACAATTGGTCAATGATTGAATATTAGAACTTTATAGAGATGGCATATAGTTCATCTATCATGTAAATTTACATTATTGTTGAAAGCTTAATCCCAAAAAGTCGTCGCCTTTTTTCAGTTCTTGCCCTTCAGTTGGCTTTTTCTCTCCTTCTAGATTATATCATGCCAGCTGTTTTTTCTTTGACAGATGGCTATTGCAGCTGTTGCCCATGTTTTTGTCTTTTCTGCAAGACCTTATCATTTCTCGCCATCTTCTGAAAATTCAAGGGTTACAACCGAAACAACCGAGGCAATGCTGAAGACACATAAGGGCGATGAGGAGAGCCCATCTCTTTATGAGAAGACCAGTGTAAGAGAGAGTGTTCAAGATATTGTTTTTCAAGGAGGTTGTCATGTGAGATCTTGCTTCACTTTCTTGTCCACTTGAAGTGTTTCTTTAATGTAACAATCTCCAAGTAATAATTGTTCCCTTAATATATGATAAGCAGGTTGTTGAGGATGTTGTATTGACCATTAATCAAGCAATCGAACCTGTGGAAAAGGGTATGACAAAGATCCAAGAGACTTTTCATAAAATAGCAGTCAGAGATGATGAAAAAGAGTCAGAAGTAAAAGTTGAAGAATACAAAAAAGATCTTGCAGTAGATAAATCCCATGCATCAACTTCAGAGGATATGATTACTATCAAGACTAGTGGCAAAACTGGGAGATGAGTGTTGGATTTGAAACTAACTGTTGCATAATATAGCAACACAAACTGATAGTTTTCTTTACACAAAACATAATGATACAATACCAAACATAACCTATCTTAAATAGTGAAAATTATAACCACCACAATAACTACTAATTCAAATAATATTAATCCTAAATATAAGATTTGCAGTTGCAACTCTCTGAATAACTACCACATATTCTATCTTATTTAAAAACACTTAACTTCTAGCAACAAGTCACATGACACTTGAACTAAATAAACACACTTCACACATAATTTGTTGCAGCAGCTAAGACATATGTTAACACTCCTCCTTGCCGTTAGATGGTGTAAAATCCAACTTATGCCTTATGGATTCAAATTTATATGATTGTACCAAGCATTTGGTGCATGTGTAAGACCATACAAAGCTTTTTTAACTGGTCCACCTTTGTTTCCTCTACCTTTGTTTCCTCGACCTTGCACAACAAATCCTTCTTGTTCAACACTGATTTCTTCATCTAAGAACCCGCTTAAAAAGCCAGACCCTCCTAAACTTTTATGCCAAAGATCGGTAGTTTTCATAGAAGCTTGGTATGCAACTTGCTCTTTTTCCATGAGATCAAGTTGAAATATTTTTCCCTTCATCTTAAAACAGAATAATTTAAGTCCTTCTGCATCTTTAATCACACACTTCTTTTAGGAACATACATCACATTAGTAATAACTTTAGTTCCTGCGAGAGTTTCAATAACGATGGAACCTTTACCTTTCATAGAGATATATTGTCTATTTCCAACTCTTACCTTTGAACTTGTACTCTGATCAAGTTCTTTGAAGAGTCCCACATTATTTGTCATGTGGTTTGTACAACCACTGTCCACTAGTCATGCTTCACCTTGGCTGATGCTTGCATCACACGATGCCACGAACAACTATTTTTCTTCCTTTTCATTCCCAACTTGGGCCTTGGCCACTAGCCATGTTTCACCTTGGCTGATGTTTGCATCACACGATGCCACAAACAACTGTTCTTCTTCCTCTTCATTCACAACTTGGGCTTCGTTCACTTGTTTTTCTTTGTTCCTGCAGATTTTTTCAATATGACCCATTTCATTGCATTTATTACACTTCACATCAGGTCTGCTCCAACATTTAAGCGAAGGGTGATTTGTTCTGTCACAATGCTCACATGGAGAATAAGGAACTCTTTTGTTGCCCAGATCGTTTCTGGTTACTCCAAGAGAGTTTCCCTTGTTTGTGCGCCAATCCCTTTTTCTGCCTAAGTTTGATTGAATCTGCAATTTTGCTTGCATTGCTCCTTTAATAGTGGCTTCATCTCTTATCAACTTCCTTTGTTCATGAGCTTCTAATGCACTAAGAAGTTCTGCCAAAGTTATCGTTGTGAGATCTTTACTTTCCTCCAATGCAGAGATCTTGGCCTCAAATCTTTCTGGTAATGTTACCAACAACTTTTCAACCACCCTACTATTAGTAGGCATCTCTTTACCAATGAGCCTGAGTTTATTAACAACTTCAAACAATTTATCTGCATACTATTTGAGAGACTCTGAGTCCTTCATTTTCTGCAACTCAAATTCTCATGCTCTTTGTTCTTGCATTTCCTTGAAACTCTTGTTTGAGATACTCCCAGATTTTGAAGGTTGTTTCCAAATTCATGATTCTGGTAAACAATGATTCAGATACAGCGGGAAACAAACAGCCTTATAAAGCTTCGATTGCTTCTCATTTTGAATCTTAATTTGCTGCATTGTGAAATTGTCCGTTATTGGTGGAACAACTAAATCTTCTTTCACTACTTCCCAGAGATCCCATGCCTTCAAATACGCTGTCATTTTGACAACCCACAACTGGTAGTTTTCACCAGTGAAACAAGGGGTGGAATGGGAGAGTAAGTGTTTGAACTCATGGATGGATGCACTTCATTTACTAATCAATTTCATACAGATCCCTTAAGAAATCAGGCTCGGCTAACATTTGTTGGATTTGAAACTAACTGCTGCATAATATAGCAACACAAACTGATAGTTTTCTTTACACAAAACATAATGATACAATACCAAACATAACCTATCTTAAACAGTGGAAATTATAACCACCACAATAACTACTAATTCAAATCATACCAATCCTAAATATAAGGTTTGCAGTTGCAACTCCCTGAATAACTACCACATATTCTATCTTATTTAAAAACATAACCTCTAGTAACAAGTCACATGACACTTGAACTAAATAAACACACTTCACACATAATTTGTTGCAGCTAAGGCATATGTTAATAATGAGTCCATGCAGAGTAGTATTACAAGAAACTCTGAATAAAACTGATCCTATCATCCTAGATATTTCTCCGCTGGGTACTTAATCTCTAATTTCGGTGACATAGGTGTTCAAGGTGACATGGGAGTTGAAAATTTCAAGATTTTAGTCTCTGATGTTTAGAAGTGTTTCTTTCTTTGAAGTCCAAATGTCCAAAGCTATGATGTTTGCTTTTGTCTGAACCTCAGGCTTTACATCGAGCAGAAAATTGTATAAAAATCTATCATTTAATTCATTTTAATTTTTTGAATATGTGATGTACAAAGATATTATTTAATTCTGTATACTGGAGCAAGTCTTTTGTTTAGCTTTTAGTTTTCTGAGTAGCGTTTGCATGCTAATTCTGTTTGTTTGCTTCAATTTGTATACAAGGAAATAAATCCAAGGCAGATGCAATTTACAATGGCAACTGGCGAGCCATATTATTGTTTGTTTTTACTTTTTTGACAATTGTACCTATACAACTGCTTAGCATTCTAAATTGTAAAATATATAAAAGGAGAGCCTATACATGTGATTTGTGAGTGTGCTCACCCACGCTGCCAGTATTCAGTATGATAGTTTTTCAGCAATTTTATTGGTTTGTGAGTAAATAAATTTTATCTAATACTCGTTTAGAGGAAGAGTGTCGGCTTTAATTTTATTTTTTGATTTTCAATTTAAAAATACACCTATTTCTAGAGGGGTCAAGTGTGTTGTAAAATCGGACTCGAGTAGAGTTCATACTGACCGAGTTAAGCAAGTTAATCTTTTTCTGAAACTCCATCCTGCCAAAATAAGTTGTTTAGCATCTTTCATGAACAGTACATTCCACACTGTCAAAAATGAGAGAGATTAAGGATTTTAAAAAATCGATCAAAAACAAGATAAAAATAAGTTAAACGTATAAATAAAGTTGCTCCATAATCATTAAATTGAGTCTGTCTAGTGTCTACTTGTATTATTTTATACAAATAGAACTACAACTACTCCACAGAAAACAAGTAGTCTTAGGAAAAGGATTCATGTATGAAGTACTATCCCATACAAAAAATTGACATATACATGTGCCATAATGTATGATATCAAAGCAAATACAATATAATGTCGGGGGCCTTAAAATTGTCGCTTCCCCTTGACGTCTGAACTAAACTGGATATATTAAAAGTTGCCAGTCACTACTGCAACTACTACATTTACGACTACCGTTTTACTAAGTTGGTTTAGGGGGCATAACATGATTATAAACAAAACCATGTAATATTATCAGTAAATTCAGAATCTACTTTTGCCAGGATATGAATGTATCATATATGGGAAACTTTAATGGATATGAAACCCTTACTGGACTTTGCAGCAGCTAAGAACAAAGAGTGACAAGTATTTGAATGCTGGCTCAGGTTTCAAAAACTGTAAAATGATGTTCCCCTCCCTTCGTGTTGATTGCATTTGTCATGGCATCACAACTCATTAGATTTGTGCAAAAAGGAGTTCATTCCATGTATCAGGAACCCCAGGGAGGCACCAATGTAAACAATCTTGTACTCCAGGAGTGGCTTTAATGCTGTATCGAGAAATGTGACCTTCATCTCTCAGCTGAGATAGAGCTGTTATATCCAAGAGTTTAACATTTGTTCCCATGACAGCCCCTGCAGCCTGGAGATCAATGGACTCATCTTGCAAAACTTCCAACTCCCCAGATCTTGGGGAAGTATTGTCGCAAGTACCGCCAGTATTCCACTCTCCATTGAAGAAGTGCCTAGGCGAGATAGATCGGTAGAACGCTTTCAGGCCTGGATATTTTGGGAGTTCAGAGTTCAGCCAGTGGACAATACTGTAAATTGTGAAATTTTTAGCCCCGCCTATATCTACAAGCTTTCTGTTGGTATTACGCTTGCCACCAACATGCATGACCCACCGATTGGCATTGAGTTTTCCTCTATTCCAATGATGTCCAGTATTTAGCACTACTACATCAAATTTGGATAAGAATCGTTGCAAAAATGCTGGAGGTCGATCAAGGTGCATGGCCACATCTGTAGTCGGGTTTTTAATATCAAGAGGCTCCAAGTCACAAAGAGTTGATGACCAATAATATAGAATGGTACTGTTGGTACTAGGAAACCGATATGCCCAACCATCCGGACGTGCATGTCCACGAGCCTTCACAAGACCATATTCGCTCCCAACATCAAGAACATCAGGCCTTTCTTCACCGCCACTGACCATGCACATAAGTGACTGAAACTGTTGCCGGCCCAAGGAATCCCCAATGAAAGCTAGGGTTTTATCTTGCATCCTGGAAGGAATAGTCGTCGCCAAAAGAAATCTTATTATACCACAAACAGTAAGGATGCAAAACTGAATAAGATAGAAGAAAATGTATTGTTGAATTTGGGTGTGATACATTATAATATTTCTTAATTCACGACAACTGGAACACTGTTGAGCAATGATCATGTAGTTACGTAAACTGATGGTGACTATGCCTATTCATATATCCAGTGTTCATATGCCAGGAACCACCACATGAACCAGTATTTTTGTAACTAAAAAGTTGACAGTACCTTTTCAAAAAGTTTGAACTCGTAAATTCTTGGATTTTACAATCTTTTGGTTGCCACCTTAACTTCTCGTATGCAAAATCAGTGCGTTGCGTCAAGCGGCAAGCCCACATAGGTGCAAGCCACTTTTTACAACTGAATCCAGAATATAGTGGACGATTGTCATCTGTAATCCATTTTCCTTTGGCATAATTACAGTCTGAAGTGCAAATTCAACAAGATGGAAACGAAGTTTATGGGTCAATAAGAAAGGATAGAAAAATGTCTTGGTAAAAATTAACCCAGATTAATCACCAATTTCAGCAAATATATCACATTTGCCTTTCTCAATATAACCACTCAAAGGTTATAACCTATAACAGTTCCAGTATTTGCTTGATGTATCATGATTTAAACCATTTCAAATAACACAAGTGAATAGCAATAGGTACCTTGATTTTCACCTCTAGAACTCAATGTGTTGTTCTCTTTTCCTGCCAGTGATATGTTTGTCCTCAAAAAATTACGAGGTGCTACTAAATCTAGAGTATTATTTGAAATATTTTCTTCATGAGAAATCTCCACGGCCTTCCCTATAGTTTCTGCCGAACCATAATTACATTAAAGTATATGAATATAGAATATACATTACATTGAAATTACAGAAGCTAACATTAATCAAGCAGAATTATAGAGATAAATAAACAAATAACTGAATGAATGCTGTTGGATGTTAATCTCTTTAAAGATGTAAGATTGCAAATATGGGATCAACCAAGTATCACAACTCACAGTTACAATCATGCAATACGTATACATTCAGCACCCTGCGCTTACCACTTAAACATCATAAAGACAACCTTAAAGCATCCCCTTCTTCAAAATAAAAAAAAAAATTGAAGTGAGGGAACCTGACCTTAATAAGTGTGTTTTCCTTGTAAAAACTAATCAGGCAATGTCAAAAGTATCTACTTTGTGCATCAAGCAGATGTACAAATAATAGGCACTACATGTAGAATGGATAGCTACCAGTAAGTTCAATTAGTATTTCCAGCATGCCACAATAATATGGTCCTCGCTTAAGATTTTCATACATATTATTTATAAGACGATGAAAGGGGAAAAGAAAAGAGCACGAGAGGATAATAGTTTAAACAAATAATAAACTAGATCTACCTTTCCTCGATACAAATCCACTAGTGTAAGAGTTATTCTTTGCGGAATGGTCTGGTTCCTGCAAATCGACCCTCTTGCTCGCTCCATCCTGGTTAGTTACTTCTTCCACAACTTGCAATTCTTTAGCTTCTTCAACAGCTCCGCTGGTGATAGAATCATTGTTTCTGGTATGATCTGGTTCCTGGAAATCGACCCTCTTGCTCGCTTCATCCTGGTTAGTTACTTTTTCCACAACTTGCAATTCTTTAGCTTCCTCAACAGCTCCGCTGGTGATAGAATCATTGTTTCTGGTATGATCTGGTTCCTGGAAATCGACCCTCGTGCTCACTCCATCTGAGTCATCCAATCCTTCGGCAAGTTGTTTCTCTTGAGCATCATTAAATGCTGTCACCATCAAGTAAAAGAACTTAAATCCATACAACTAAAAAATTGCATTCTTTACATTTATTCCTCAAACTAGTGGTGGGTTTCTAATAATTTAACAATGTATACAAGTATCCGAGAAACTATACCTGGAGGAAGGTTCAAGACACGACTTTTAGGAGGAATCAAAGAGGAGAAAATAGGGGATTTCGCCCATCCAAAAAGAAGAATACTCGTGCAGAAAACTGCCATAAGGAACAGAGATAGCTGTTTAGCTCGAAGACCATTAAACCCTCCTTTCATCTTTACGTCAACAAAAGGACAAGCTCAACATCAATCAGTTTCATCAAGTATCTGTATTTCAACAAATAAAAACATGGTTAAAACTTAAAAACTTAAAAGCAATAGCAAAACAGATCATCCAATAAAATCATTTTTCCAATTCTCCGAATATCAACTTGCTACTAAGGAATTACAAATCAATTTTTTTCACACAAGTAAAGCAATTAAGCTAAATTCAAACTATATCTGTATCATTTCTTACTTTACCAACTAAGATATAATCTCTATATAACAGCAAGCTGCAATGTCGCTCCAACAACATAAAATCGATACTTCCCAAGAATAAGTAATAAATTTAAAACAATCAACATCAATATATCAAACCATATTCTTAAAAAAAAAAAAAAATCCATCCACAAAAACAGGTGAATTAATAAATAACATATACATACACTGATACACCACACCTGGATCTAACATTTCCAAACTAACACTTAACATCATCATATAAATCATTAATCCACACACAAACACACATAGAAATCAAGGTGACAGAGGTACCTGAGAAACAAAGCTCCAGATCTTCAATTTGATATAATTGCACTGAATTCACAAATATATACATACACTATATAAATAATATATAGAGAAAGTTGGTAACACCACCGCCTCCGGATAAATAAATAAAATTTTAAAAATGTAGAAACGACGGTGAAAATAAATTAAGCCGACATCGGAGAAGAAATAAAAAAGGAAAGATAGTTGAAAATTAATAACAGAAATGTCCGAATAAAATGTATGGAGTCTGTTGCTTTTCTTTACGATGATGTAGGTGTTAGTATACAATATATTATTTATATTTGATTAATTAATAAAGCAGATTTTGCGGCAGCACTGTCACATTCGTGTGGAACAAATGAATGGGAACAGGGCACATTTCTTGATTTTGTATCTAATAATAATACTATGATACTCTTACTACTTGGGAGTTAGGAATACTTTAGTTACCTTCCGAGTATTACGCCTCTACTGTACCTTCCTAACTTGTTTATGTTTGCTTATCTTATCTTTATTATGTTTCTTTATTACTAATTTCGGTAATATTAAGTATTTCATTATTATATTCGGCAAGTTACACATACACCCTAGAGTATTTTTACAATATTACTTTATCATTATCGTGTTATGTCACAATTTGCTCAGTATAATTTATCCGTTTGTGGAAAATTAATGATGTGTTTAAATTTTTGGGACAGAATCCCTTGGAAATCAGATAAAAAAAAATAAACTTTTTTCTTTTTTCCCCCTTTTTCAAGAAAATATTTCTAAATACAGTGTAAAATCTTAATTATGTTAATTTGATAATTTAAAATGGATTTAATTAATAATTTTTTTTTTAATATTATCACGTTCTTAAACAAGCTTACAGAAAATTAGGAAGGTTTATTAATAATGGACCCCCCTCACAGATCGCAGAAAGATTATTTCATTTTCTCACAGGTGTAATAGTAATTTATCACGAGGCTCTACAAAAATATACTCTATAGATTAGACTATCCATCACACTGAAGAACGAAGCAAATAGTCAACAAAAACAAACATAGAATTCCGAATATTTTTGACTAAAATCACATAAAGCTGCGACTAAAACANTGACTAAAATCACATAAAGCTGCGACTAAACCGTATCACAGTCATTGTTGTGAAGAAGTCTAATTTTGAAGAATAGCTCTCTTTTTCTACTATTTTTTCCCCATTTTCTCACTTATTGTTTCTACAGTATATTTATATTCATATATAAGTTTATATAAAAAAATTAAAATTTTTATAAAATAAATTCAAAAATATTGTATATAAATAAATATATATATACATAAATTAATATGATGAAAATGATAGAATGAATATAATTTAAGAATAATATTATTATAAAAGACCGCTACACCCTAACTAAGTAAAATGGGTAAAATAGATCACAAAAAAAGACATTTTTTGATACTTTTTGAACTTGTATGATTGATAGCTAAGAATATTATAGGAACTAGTAAGTGTAATAATCTAATTCCATAATTTTTTTAAATTGAAATTAAAGGAATTAATATTTATTTTATTTTTCATTAAAAATGTACTATTTATATTTATTAATAAAATATTTATTTTTCTTCTTTTTTCCATTTTTTCTCTTTCACATATATTATTACAGGTTAAATTTATTATTATTATGAGGAATAAATATAAGAATTATTATTAAAGTTGATATATAAAATATTATCTTAATTTAATAATAACATTATTATTTATATTATTGATAAATAATATTTTAGGATATTATTAAAAGGCCAGTGCTATCTCTCATGCACAAAATTAAGTTTTTATTCTAAAATTTTAGTAAATTAAAGTATTTAGCAAAAAATCTCCCGGGTTATGTATGGTTCTAAATATTTTAAACAACACTTTATTTTTTTTGAAAAGCAACCTGACATATATTAAAAAGGAGTACATCACGATAGAGATACTGTGCCACTAGATACCCTGCTAGTAGATCCTCAAGAACTACTTGAGCCAAATCATCTACTGCTAATACCAAACTACTCTTACTAGGATAGACCATAATCAGCAAAAGACATACTTCTTCCAAATCTTCCTCCCTAACTTGACGGAACTGCACCTCAACTGGCCCCAAGCCTATGTCGTTACGCCACAATTCTGGGATCCTACCAAACGGAGCTTGGATGATATCCAAGCTTGTCCAATGATGCGCCCCAAAGTCAGCTAGATATTGCACTAGCCTATTGCAATCAGGTGCAACACGCGTTATGTTGTGAGACGATTCTTATCTACTTTAATAATTTTGAAATTTTATTGCTCTGTGATAAAATATCATAATTTTTTTAATTTTCATCAATTTCCCAATAAATTATTTATTAATTTCCACATATTTTTATGCATAATTTCTCTTTTGAACTTCTAATGATATGGCAGTTAGAACTTAAAAAGGATTAATGCGATGAAATCACATTCTGCATATAAACATGCAACTTTCATAATTTTTTAGTTTTTTAATATTTTGATTTAAATATTTTTTATATGATTTAAATTTATTTTTATTATAAGATAATTTTTGTGTGTTTTATATAGAGAGGTATTTTAGTTAGGTGATTAATGTGAGATATTTTAGTTAAGAGATTAATGTGATATGTATTTGTTAGGGATTGTGATGTTAACATTGTAATCAACTAGAAGTTACTTAGATTAATTAGAAATTAACTAAGTAAAATGTACTGTCATATGTATATTGACAGTATGTTTTGTTATCACTTGTAACAGTATATTTAAAAGTTAAGTATGTGACAGTAAGTCTCAATGGTTATTGTCTTGTACAAATACAATAACATAATCCATGAAATAGAAGTTCACAAAGTGTTCAGGCACAACATGGATTAAGACTTTGACAGTAACATTCTACAACTGAAGCCTACGACAGCATATTCAAGTGACAGCACAAAGGAACATACAACAACAACTATTCCAATGACAATAAACTTGGCGGAGAATGAAGATTTACAGACAACAAGTTTTACTAACATCACGTTTAGCGGGGATAGTTGACAGCAGTTTTGGAGACAGTAAAGTTCAAGGATCTATCGAGACTTGATAGCAAAGTGTGCGGAGCCAAAGATAATGTCACCATAGTGGAACTAGAAGTTGACAGTATACTTTTAGTGAAGCTGACAGTCTGTTCCAGATAGCAGATTAGATAGTGAAAACACAATGAATGATTTAGATATTACTATCTAGTCTGTCAAGCCTACTACTGCAACTTGGGAGAAGACATGCAAAAAGATAAGGTGTGCACCAGGAGTCAAAGATTTATGTCATCTCAGCACAAATTTATTTATAAATGGAATGAAGCCAAGGTTGAACCATAAAAGCACAGTTTCTATTTTGAGGTTTATTCTAGAACAAAAGAAAAGTGCATATGTAAGTGGGATATGTGTTTTAGTATAAATACACATATCTCACAAGCATTTTTCATTATGCAACTGAGATAGGTTTTCTCTCAAGTTAAAAACATTAGCAATCCATTGTTCTTGTTTATTTGTAGTTGGAATTATTTTCCAGTCAGTTGTAGCAAACAAATGACTTTTTTTCACTTCCTACAAAATTCAAATTAAATCTTATTCTTAATTTACTGGAGACAACTTCTCTTATTATAATAAATAATTATTTAATATATTTATTGGTTGATATACTTATATTGATGACAATTTAAATGATTCAATTTTCATCTCCTTTATAATCATTGTTTTTTAATACTTTTATTTATATGCGATTCCATAACCGCTATAATAATTATAGAGTTTGATGTGCCCGTACCATGACTCCATGAGCAACTGGGAGCAGGATTATTTGGGGGATCAATCTTTTAAATAAAGTAATTAGTTTAATTGCAGCTTGATTTTATTTATTGCACCTCATTTCAGTTGCTTGATCAGGTTTACAATTTATACCTTGTGTGTGTCATAGTGTATAATAATATGGATACATGTGTGTGTTTAATGACATTGTGCTTAAAGANTATTTATTGCACCTCATTTCAGTTGCTTGATCAGGTTTACAATTTATACCTTGTGTGTGTCATATAGTGTATAATAATATGGATACATGTGTGTGTTTAATGACATTGTGCTTAAAGACAATGATCCCAACCATTACTTTTGTCTTTCTGCTAATAAGATCCTCAAGTGATTTCAGCTTCATTGTTTAGTTTATTTGGTACTTAATTAAAGACATTGATTCCCACCATTTCCAGCATGTTTATTTTGCTTATTTTCCTATGTTTTGAGTTGCTCTATCCATTTTGCTTATAGTTCTTTACTTCTTTATGGTATCACAGCCACTCTTAATGGAATTTTTGAAAGTAATTGCAATACTCAACCAACACTGACAAGGGACCAAGCTTAGGTAATTTAATACAGCATATGCTAATCTATTATTATTGAAGTTTGCTACTGTCCTACAATAGAACAACTTTTTAATGCTCAAGTTACATGTAGGACTGTAGGAGTGTTTATATAACTAAAGGCAATGTAGCAGCAAGAAAGTGATATCCTGCCAACAATGCAACTAGTGTAAGTTCACATCTAGTCCAAAATGCTCGATTTTAACCGTTCCCTCCTATAAAGAGGCAAGACTATACTGTTTTCAGGGGGAATTTTCCCATGAAGTCGGTGTTTAGACTTCCCAAGTGGAGATTATCCTCAAACTCCAAAGCAGATGTCACAAATGACATAACCTTTCCAGTTTGATCATCCAGCATTTTAATTATCCTCCCATCCTCCCCCACATTTACTACTGTTGCTCTTGTTCTTGCGGGATTCACTAGATTGATTGATCTTGGAAATGTCATTATAAGATGTCTAATTGCACTGGACGTGTGCAAAAATTTCAGCTTGCTCGTGTATATCTATAGAAGAGAGATGTCAGCATATCAATGTTATGTAATTTTCTTAGTCATTTCAGCAGTATTAATTCTAAACTCTTGCAATGCCCTATATACCTGTATAAGAGCGATCCAGAATGAACCATCTGGAGCAAGATTAATGTTGTCTGGTGCATCTGGAAGGTTATCAATAAAGATCTCTGTTTTTCCTCTGATTTCATCCTTTAGCCAATACTTTAGGCACCTAAATCTTACATACAAACCAAAAAAAAATTAAAACAATTCCAGTATATTGAATATAGAGAAATATATTGAGTCAAGCTTGTACTACACTTGCATTTGTATCACTTACTTCCAAGATTCACAAACAATTAGATAATCTTGATCTTTAGAGAGAGCGACACCATTAGCAAAACCAAGATTATCCAACACTAATGATACCTCCTTGGAGGAAGGATCATACTTGAGGAGCTGCCCATGAGGTTTGGCCTCCAACGCATCAAGGTACCAGTTATGGAGTCCATATTTGGTGCTTGCAACACTGAAATACAAGGTACCATCTGATGCTTCAATTACATCATCTGCAAACCTGATTGATTAAACTAATTAGTATTATTTTAGCTCTTATTGATATATGTAATTATGCATACAATCTAGAGTACAAATATA
This sequence comes from Oenanthe javanica, assembly GCA_008931105.1. Taxonomy (NCBI): domain Eukaryota; kingdom Viridiplantae; phylum Streptophyta; class Magnoliopsida; order Apiales; family Apiaceae; genus Oenanthe; species Oenanthe javanica. The sequence goes on along the minus strand of QRFB01007250.1, from coordinate 202 downwards.
TAAGCTCATATTTCCACTGCAAATGGACCATTTTAGCCTACAAATCACCAGTTTGTAGTTTGTATGCTAAATTAGTTTATATTCAAAAGAACACCTATTAATATAGGTTTAGTTACTATCCACTTACATAAGAATATTACCTTAATTTGGTACCATTAAATTCTGATGCAAGAACACTCGCCCCATCTTCATTAACTTAAAG
>QRFB01007249.1:21946-35636 GCA_008931105.1 Oenanthe javanica | reverse complement strand
AATTTTGTCTTATTTTTAGGGACCAACAATGGACCAACTCAATTGGCATTTTGGACCAACAATCTAAGGACATACTTGGGACCAAAAGGACCAAGAGGGAACTATTGAAATGTCACAGGAAGGATGAATTGACGGAATCAATAATTCTAAACTTCCATATCAAGGAATGAAGAATGATTGATGATTCTAACTGAATCAACATGCCTTCACAGGTGTTAGGAGGAAACTTGGATCATTTGCTACATTATAGATCCTTGTCTCCCTCCCTAGATGGAACATATCTGGATTCCTAACGGAATAGATCATCTTAGATGATCAGCAACTCACTGAATCTATTCCTGAAGCAATTCAGTTTATAAAAATCAAATATTTTAATAGATTCAATTGAGGACGGGGATTTACGAAACCCCATTGCACCACCAGTGACCTCTCTTGAAGGGGCTATGGTGATCTTTCTTGCAGGTACAAAAGACTGAGTCATCCGTACTGAGAGAGATATAGTGATGTGAGAAAAGAGTGAAACACAAGTAAGGAAGAGTGAAAATATATATTCTATGAGTGAAACACTTAGAGAGTATATGAGCGAAACACTTGTGAGGAACACAAAGTAAAATCACACACTAGCACACTTACCGAATCCCTTTCCCAATTCCCTGTTACAGATTTCAAATGTTACTTAACCAAGGTGGAAATTTCTTCAGAAAAGGACCAACAATTGTTACCTATCTACAATTGGGGGAGAATTATTAAGAGGATTACTCAACTAAGGGGGAGAATTATTAAGAGGATTACTCCAAAATGTTAAAGTGTTCAACTAAGGGGGAGTAGATCAAAAGGGGAGAAGTAAACAAAGGCTTTTGCCAGAAGAGGATTACTCAATTGTTGAACAAGAAAAAGGGGTATATAACAACATGCTTGGATTCTATTCCATTTGATTTTAGAAGATTCTTGTAAATATGATTAACCGGATTTTCTAAAATGCATAACATGTCATAGTTTGCATTTTTTATATCTGCGATGGTTTAATGCTGTATGTATGCCATGTTTGTTACCTCTATTAAAATGGTTGGATAATTCAAGTAAGGGGAAATTGAATTCACCTTGGAAGAGAAGGGAAGACAGGAGTTGGAGAAATAGAGGAGAAGTGGTAAGAAGAGAACAGACATCATCTCTGACATCCTAAGGGGGAGTAGTGATGAGTCTGAGAAATGAAGATAATACTACATGTATAATATGTTCAGTGCTAGAGGAACAAACATCTTTCATTTCAGTTACTCAAAGAAATCTGGAAATGTATTATATGATCCAGAGAACAATTTATTTACTTACAGTTCTTAAATGTCATATTAGTTTCTTAGTTGTTAGTTGAGTTATCCTCTAGGAATTTGTGTGTTAAATGTTTAACAACAAATAGGGGGAGATTGAAAGGCATATGTCAAGGCCTATTTGTAATTAGTAGATGACAACTCAACTCATGTAAGAAATTAAAGTAAGTAATAAATTCTGAGGATGGAATCAAATCGAAGAATGTCAACTAGACACAAAGAATCAACTTGTCAGAAGAATTATAATGAAGTTGCTACTCTACACCGGAAGAAGTTCATTTATATGTTCAAGCGTCGGAGAAAAATAGAGAAGCAGTTGTTCAGAAGATTCAGAAGATTCTAAGTGGCTACTACAGAAGATTCCAGAAGAAGAATGAAGACAGTGAAGTAGAAGAAGAACAGAAGACCACAGCTTAATGTTAAAGATGAAGAATATTTATTATAGTATGACATAAATGAACCAGACAGTACATTTGTGTGTCAACTAAAATAATAAATATTCATCATCTAGCTCAAGTGGTTTTATGACAAAAGACACAACGAAGACTGGAAGACTTCAAGACTGATAGCACGGTAATACAAGACGAAATAGTATTTTAATTCTACTATCAAATGTTAATTGATTATTTAATTTATCTAATTAAATTAATTCAAGTTGAATTTAATTTAATTTGTAAATTAACTAATTAATTTAAGTAGAATTAATTTATTATAAAAGATATGACTTAATATGACTTTTAATATAATTCAAATGACTAATAAATAAGTCATACCGACTGTTTATTAATAAGTCATACCGAATTATATTAATAAAAGTCATACCGAAGCTGTTAAAGAAAAGTCATACCGGAGCAGCCGACTGATAAGTCATACCGAAGCTGTTAAAGAAAAGTCATACCGGAACAGCCGACTGATAAGTCATACCGAGCTCAGTGGATAAGTCATACCGAGATTTCTGTGCTCAAAAGGTCATACTGAACCTATTTTGTTTAATTAAAATAAGTCATACCGATTTATTTTAATTAGATAAAATCTGAATATGACTTTAAATAAGTCATACCGAGATTCAGTAAGTCATACCGACCATTCAGAAGTCATACCCAGTTTTTAAATGTCATACAAGGGTTAAAATAAGTCATACAGACTTATTTTCTTGAAATTAAGTCATACTGAAAAAGGTCATAGCAGCCTTTTTCATTCTCTATAAATATGAGATCAGCTCTTCATTTTTCAGAAGTTCAGTTGTTAAGAGTTAGAAAAATCAGATCAAATTCAGTAATTTATCTGCATTGTAATATTCACAGATTTCTGTGCTGAGTTTGGAATATAATTGTTAAACACGAACAGTTCATGTCAAATTTGTTCTAGATCATCTTATCAATTATATATCAGTTTTCTAAATATTAATTTTGTAATACTAATCAAGTTAAAATTATATCTTTCACTTGAACAATATTTCATTATAATTAATATTTCGCGAGCAATTAAAATAATATTTTTAATTCAAATATTCCGCGATTAATTTTCATATATTGTATTCAACCCCCCTTCTACAATATCAGGGACCAACATCCTTCAATTGTGCAATTTCCTAACTTCAAATAATTATAATTTGACAGTTTAATTTACACATTAATTGATGATCTATATCAATAGAATCTAACATCAATTGATAAGAATAATATCAATTGATTTACACCTTATCGATAGAAATAAATTAAGTACGCCTATGCTACAGTCCAAATTATCAGTTGACTCATATAAACATTTCAACTGATAAATTGTTTCCTAATCAATTGATATTTATAAATTTCATATCAATTGATCAGTTACATAAAACAAAATTTCTATGATTCTAAGATTAATGTTATCATCAAATTACATGTAGATTCCTAATATTGTATGATTTTAGTCTTATCTTAACATGACTCCAATTAGGAAAGTTATTTTGTATCTTTGGAAATCATTAAGTTTTTTACATATGAGGTTATGTAGGATTTGAGCATTCTTATGTCTAAGGTGAGATGGATCGCCAATAAAATGATATGTTATAACTAGGATGAGCTGTGCAACTGCTCCTTGAATGGGGTTCCCATTCTCATCCAAGATATTATTACCCTCTTCATATTCTCGTACTGAATTAAGTATTTCGAGATGGTTCTCATAAGTGAGATGGTGATCCCACCATCCTTTTAATTGGCTAGAGAAACCAACTATAAGAAGTTCAGCTATGTCTACATATGGGGTCCATATTTGTGTAGTGTAAGCATTGGGTGCCATAGTCATTTATTGAATGTGATTGAGGATATTGTATTCGGACATTCTGTCTATGTTCCATTCATAAACAGAAGAGGCATTGAATTCATATTGTGCTAAGATTTTTGGCTTGTTTTCAATTCCTATATCAGGGGCTATAAATTGTGGGACCATTTGATGTAAATAATATATATTAGATCTTTCATTTGTGAAAACTTCTTCATCTAAGTCACGATGTATATCATTAACTTGGTTTGAAGAAGTAGTGTTAGCAATCACTCGGGTTGTAGAAGAGGAAACCTCTATTTGTTCAGTCCGATCTCTGATTGCTTTAATAAATTTAGGCCCATTTTCTCTAAAAAAATTGGATTTCTCGAGAAATTTGATAATGCTTGAAAATAGGTTCATGGTAATGTTGTTTTGTTTCTAAGGGTGAAGATTCTATCATTTTCTGGATAGGTCTTCTATTTTTATGAATTGGCTTCCTATGCTATTTAAATAAGTATTAGCATAATTGACATCGAGAATTGTGTTTTTTGTATTCTTAAGTATGTCGTTACCTGATTATTTAATAAGGGATGGGCATAAACCTTTTCATTTTAGAAAGTGAGAGTAACATTTCTAAAAGGTTTATGATGGGATTCTATCGTTCCAAGGCTTGTTTCCCATTTCTTTTGGCTCATGCTTCTAGTGACTAGATTTATAGAATTTTGGAATCGAAAATTTAAATTTTGGTCTGAGGAGTACATTTCAAACCAATCGAAGAATAACATTTGAATTTTATGTTGGTCGAGGAATTCATAATAGGCTTCTTTGATTTTTGATTTTTGTTCTGTGAAATTGATGAACAACCATTGTCTTTTTTCAAAATTTTGAATACAATAGAAATCTTCGCATATAAAGGCTTTGTTTATTTGGAATTCTCATTCAATAACATTTAGTTCGCTTGGCAAACCCATATTTTCTGTTATGGCTTATATATATATAGGCTAATGATCAATTGAGAAATAAATTAAAATGAGAAATAGAAAATAAGATCTAAACCACATATTCAATCTTAATCTAATGGTCTCATGTGCTTTCACACACAAATCAAATGCACCCTCCCACACACAACCCACTTAATCTCTTCCGTTTTAAATTTAATTTTTCCGGTTAATTCATGAACTTTTTTTCAAATCTAAATTCACCACATATTTCTATTTCTCCCAATGATCAGTTTGCATACCACATGTGCTATATTCCGGCGTCTTTTAATTTTCAGGTGACCTCCATTATTTTTGGCGAACTCGTACTATATAATTTAGTGATTATTGTAATATTAAATACTGATTTCTGTACTATTATTTAGTGACTTGTGTAGGTTAAATCAGTAGTTTCCGTGTGAATTTTGTATATTAAATATTTTTTAATATAAAATAAGTAATTTTAGGCTTTAGCATAAATCGATTTGTTCTTTACTGTTCATAATATCATATATTGTACGTGCTCAAATTTCAGATCTTAGTTTCATGAAACTTTATGATTATTGACTGTTATCACTATTTTATACTACAACAATCACTCGTTTATACACTGTCAATCACTATATTATATATTAAAAATCATTAAAATCACCGGTGGTGAAAATCAAAACAGACTGATAATCCTCTAGAGGTTATATTGAATCGATGAAAAAGACCTTTCCCATAGCAGAGGTTAATTCAATGACATCGCCACCACTGATTGCACACAATAACTCGACAGTAGAACCAACCACACTCTTCACTAAAAACTCAAACACGCATTTAAACACCGTCAGCGGAGGCGACAACGCGATTGCAAGAAATGATGGCTTCTCCACCTCCGGCAATCGAAGCTAGAGGTAATGTCCATGAGTTTTGTACGGTGAGGCTATGTCTGGTAAGTCAAACACGTTGATGATAAAGTGGAGGAGTGACTTGGTGGCGGTTTGATGGAGACGAATGGAGTTTATGTTTATATAATGGTGTCTTGTTTAATAGAGGTGGTAAGTGAGAAGCCGAAGATTACGGTAGTGGTTTAGGTGATAGAGAAGGGTTCTGGAACCCATGAATGGGGTGATGTTTAGATCGTAGAGTATGTAGCAAGCATGCACGTGTGTGTATTATATGTATACACACACACACACACATACACACACATACACACACACACACAGATATATATATATAGGGTCCTGTTCAAATAGAAAATAACTTAGAATAGAAAATAGAAAATAAGATCTACACCACATATTCAATCTAATCTAATGGCAAGGGGTGCATCCACACACAAATCAAATACACCCTCATACACCCAATCCCACATAATCTCTCCATTTTTAATTTGATTTTTCCCGTTAATTAGTGAAGTTTTTTTCAAATCTAACTTCACCACATTTTTCTCCATCTCCCAACAATCAGTTTGCATACCATATGTGATATATTCCGNATATATATATATATATATATATATATATATATATATATATATATATATATATATATATATATATATATATATGGGCTAGACTCGTTAATGACTCAGGGTTTTAATTTGTTGGGCTGGCTGATTATTTCTCATTTAATCTATTTCTCATTTGAGTAAGACACAATATATATGTATATGTATATGTATATGTATATATATATATATATATGTATATGTATATATATATATATATATATATATATATATGTATATACAGGTACTACGGAAAATAGTACAGACTAATGTCTGGCAATGCCGTAAGTGTTCCAAAACAGGCTAGTACGGATGATATTTGTTTCCCGTCAATGTGCAAATTAAAGCTCTATTGGTGATGTAATGGAATATTTTTCGATTGTTATCAAAAAAGGCGGAATGTAAATATATTTGTTAATGATATTAGTATATTTATGTTTTTTATCTATTAGTTTTATTTGATAATAAAATTTTATTTTTACGCAAATTTTCAATAGTAATGGCTAATAATCATACCAGCTCCCTTAAAAAAATTACCGTAAATAGTTTATTTAGAGCTTAATTTTTACTACGTTGTGTGACAAATTATTATAATTCATATATTTTAGAATTTTAGTGTATTGAAAAAGAAATGCTACATATTAATTGAATAATAATATTATTGTTGCTCACATTAGTAGCATCAGCTATCTTGCAAGCATTATCATTTTATATCCCAATCGAGAAAAGAAATGATAAACTACATGGTATGAGTGTTTTGTATCCTAACTGGCCAACTGCTAAAGGTTATCATCGTAGTCATAATTATAGAGAGCATCCCAATAAATGGGTTATTATACATGATAAGTAACAACACATGTGTAAATACAAAATTACTGGATCATAGCATAGATTGTCTTTGTTATGTCCTTCCATCTTAATTTCCTTTCATTTTACAATTAATAAATTTAAAATATAGGTGGACTTGTCTAAATTTTAATTGAAATCAAAATTTATTAAGTGTTAATATAGTTCAACAGTCCAACACAAGGTGTAGAAAGTAATGAAATTATCTTTTTGGATAATTAATAAATATTTAGAGTTCTAAAATTTTATTCAGAACTCATATATGTAGATATAGATCGGGAATTGAGTAAATTAATTTAAAATTTAATAATGAAACTTTTTAACTATTAGTATTGTCAATTTTTTAATTGTGTAAATTTATATAATTTCATTATAGTTTCAATTATTTTTACCATGATGAATTTTAAATTATTTTATTGTCAGGAATGAGTTTAATATAAAAACTATATAGAGGGGGAGGTGAATATATAAGTGCCCCTTTTTTAATATTTTTGTATTAATAAACTTGATAAATAAAGAACACATATTTGTTTGATGGTTTATGTGAATGGATGATGGCAACTATTTGTATGTTATAAGAATAACTGAGAATAATATGGGCACAAAAATATTAGCTTTTCAACTAATATTGTATTAGATTGAAAACTGCTACAAATCTAAAATTCAGGTAAGAATTTGAGCTTCTTGTTCTTGTAGAGAAAACAAGGAATACATTTTTTAGATCAGTTTATTACAAAAAGAGTCAAGTGCAGGTTATATAGACCACATGTCTGTAAGCACATGTTCCACTATACTAAGTGCTATTCTAGGAAATAAGAAAAACTATCTTTAATTTCGTAACTTCACATTTCTAGCTAACACCTAGAATATAACAATTTATAGATTATGATTCCTTTCAATGTCATTTGTGTCATATTCTTTCTACAAGGTTCATGTTGCAGAGTTTTCACCTTTAATGCTCAGTGTTTGACTAATACCGAGTCTAACATATGCTTCTGTTGCTTGTCTATTGCTCATGTAAACTTCAATGAATATTGCTGAGTAGATATTTTATGAAATCCATTCAAAATTGATACTTCTACACTTCTTGACATCTCAATACAATTGCATATATATCCTTTTATCTTGACTTCTCGACATGCACAGTTTTAGATTTCTCGATATCTTCATCAGAGTCTAGACATTTCAATATCTCCTAGAATAGTTTAGACTTCTAGATATCTCACGTCAAATTCTAGACTTCAAAATATCTCCCATCAAATTCTAGACTTCTCGATATATTTACCGGATTTTATACTTCTCGAAATCTTCAATTAATGTACTTCTGGACATACGGACTTTTTAATATACAACTATAATAGACTTATCGATATTATGCTTCACTTGGATTTCTCGGCACACTCTTTTCTGGACTACTCGAAATGGATAAATTTGCACTTTTGGATATCAACTAAATACAAACTTCTCGACACCAACTTAGTAGCACTTCTCATCATAGAACACTACAAGACTTTGCTAAATTACTTAAGTTGGACTTCGCAATATCTCACTTTTAAACATTTATATGTAGTCATTTCTAGACTTCTTGATACAATGCATTGGATAAATTTTATTCCATTATGCAATTCTTCATTTTTTGGCCTTATTACTCAAGGTGCTTGAACAATTTCTTAAACTTCTTCCGGAGATTTATTTGATTACCATAGTTAAAAAACTAAATTTCACCAATGTAGAACCTTTTTTACTTTTGTAATTAATATAATAAACTAAGTCCTGAAACTTTTATATAACTAGTCTAAAAGTATTTATAAGACAAAATAATTATAAGTAACTAATAGCGTAGGATTGTCTGATCTATCAATCTCCCCCAATTTAGAGAAACTTTTGAACAAATTTAACATGATAACAAGCCTATCTATAATATAAGGATGTTTGAGAGACTTGTAGATGCTTTAGGATTTGGCTTGAGCCTTGGCTTCATTTTTCTTTTGAATCTCTACTATAGCATCTAAGCACTTAATTCTTCCTTCTATTTATTCGGCTAAGATACACTCTTCTAGAGCTTCAACAAAAGCTTCGATATGCTGAAAATTTATTATTACATTAACAGTTCTTCTTGTAAATGATTGAATTCAATTCTGTTAAGATTGGTGAAGACTCTGCACTTTTCTTAATCTCTTAGCATTTGAGCCTTTACCTCTAGATCTCTATACTCTTTCAACTTCTTTTTAGCTTTTGACTCAGTGTTGATAGGGATTGATCTGCATTGCTTCAATTTTTCCACTACACTATTCTTTGTATATCTCATCATCACTACATGAGTTGTAGCTTTGTAAAAAAATCTTTCCGGAAATTTGAAATTCTTGCACTTGGGCGTTTGAGGCACAAAAACAGTTTCACAAGCCATTGATTTAAACATTTGAGGATCAAGAATGATACTGTCCTTATTTTGATTAGGTAAATTGTCAAAGTTGTTATTGGCTTGTTGTTATTGTCCTCTCTTGGCAGTATTGTTCTCCTTGACTTTATATTTATCCTTCTTATCTTCTTTTTTTACTTTGTCATCTTTATTTACTCTATCATCTTTCTATACTCCCTTATCATTCCTTGAAGTTATTTTTCCTTCTTTCCTTCTCTTATGTTCCTCGTCATCATCATTCTTCTTTAGATCTTGATAGGAAAAATCATCTACTTCAGTGTTAATGTATTTTCTTAGCCTGCCAATCACTTCCTTGTCTTCCATCCTTATAACAACCTTTTTCTGCAGAAGTTCAATCAAGTTAACGATTTGACTTTCATTTCTCTTGTTTAAGAATTGAGGGATTTTGAAATGTGTCATATGCATTTTAAATGATAAGTATAACACTCCATAAGGGTTGTAGTAGGCTTCAGATAGTGTACCAAGCATTATCGAGCTGAGAATCTTCTTTAGTTCTTCATCTTTTCAAGTGACACACTCCATATTGTTGTGCAGACACTCAAGTATAGAGTATGAAAGGTCAATATATGTACACTAACTTAAACCGATCAAACTCTCAGATCTATCTCTATAAATCCCGATCCCTAATATAACAATATGTAGAAAATTCATTCTTTATTAGTAATATATCATCAACATATACTAGGAATACCACATGATTCCCACTAACCTTCTTGTAAATACAAGGTTCATCTTTATTTTGAATAAAGCCAAATTATTTGACCATTTCATCAAAATGAATTTTTAACCTCTTCGAAGCCTACTTCAACATGAAAATGGATTGATGCAACTTATAAATCTTTCCTACAAAACTAGGATCAACAAAACCATCAGGTTATGTCATTCACACATCCTTTTCAATGCTCCCGAATAAACAAGCAGTCTCGACATCCAAATTGCAGATTTCGTGGTCATAGTAAGCAATAATAGCAAGAATAAATATGATGGATTTGACCATAGATATTGGTGAGAATGTTTCATTATAGTCAATACTATGAATTTTCTTGAAACATCTTGCTACCAGTCGAGCCTAATAGGTCTCGACATTTCTTCCCATTTCAGTTTTTTTCTTCAAAACCCAATTGCACCGTAAAGGTTTTACCCCTTTATGTGGATTAACCAAAGTCCATACTTGGTTTTTTACATGGAATCCATATCATATTATATGACGTCTAGAAATCTATTAAAGTCTGGACTGTCCATAACATATTGGTAGGTGAGAGGCTTATCTTGATCTACGAGCATCAAATCACCACTTTGAGTCAAGAGAAATTCATAATATCTCTTGGGCTCATCGTGAATCCTACTGGATATATGAAAAAACAATGTTTCTTGAGGAGTATTGCTATAAAAACTTTATCTTATACATGATGATCTTGTTGTAGTTATGGTTCAATGTTATCTTATGGTCCAAGATTGCCTGAGATTAGACATTTCACAATTGTCTCTCCTCCATAAATTTTTATAAAATTCATACTTCGACATTTTTTGGTCCATATCTCATATGGGGTCTTTTGAACCGATTTAGTTGGAACACCGTTAAGTGTAAATATAGTGTCTCTAAGGCATAACCCTAAAAATTAATTGGAAGATCAACAGGACTCGTCATCGATCGTAGCAAGTCCAACAAGGTGTGATTTCTCCTCTCAGAAACCTCATTCCATTGAGGTGTTCCTGGTGGAGTGAGTTGTGATATAATAAAACACTCATTTAAGTAATCCTAAAATTTGAGACTTACATATTCATATCCTCAATCATGTCGCATAGTCTTTATACTTCTACCTCCACCAACTTGCTCTTCTACTTCAACCTTATATTCTTTGTACTTTTCAAAAGGGTCAGATATGTTCTTCAAATGATATATGTATCCATACATAGGACAACATACATCACTATGAAGTACTAAAAGCATCTCTTGTCATCGTTGCATAGGACCACATACATTACTATGAAATAATTCTATATGTTTGGTGGCCCTTTCACCTTGCCTGATAAAAAGGGATTTGATCATTTTGCCAACTAAACAAAGTCCACATTTTTCATATGATTCAAAATCAAACTTTTACAAAATATTCATCTTTATGTAATTTGAATATGCATTTCTAATTAATATGGCCTAAATGATAATGCCATAGGTACATTTGATTAGAGTCATTAGTGTTAATTTTAGAGCATATTAAACGTTAAGTAATTGTGCAACGTTATAAGATTTATCATTGAAATATAATTAACAACTATTATTATTTAATTAAAATGAAAAACATTTTTTGTCCAAACAAGAAACCGATATAATGTATCTGCTAGTTCCAGGAAAGTTTTGACAATTATTAAGTTTTAAAATGTTCCATGTGGACAAAGATAAATAATAAGTTCCTACGATTAGAGTAGCAACTTCTGCACCAACTCCAACTCAATACCCGAAGCTGGACCCTAATCGATCTTCTTCTTTTAAAATCTTCCAAATTAATATAACAGTTCAACTTCCAGTGTTCCGGTTATCCATAGAAACGACAATCATCTTCTTTTACAATACCTCATTTAGGCTTCAAATCCTGTTTTGAATCGGACTTTGGTTTGGCAAATAATTTAGATCCAATCTTATTCTCTTCTTTCACTTAATTCATTCCCTATTTGTTTTTCCTTCGTTCACCATCATTATGGGAATATTTCTTGCCTTTATCATGTTGCTTTAGTAGTTCTTAACATGCTTAACAACTTACTAGGTATTTTGCCTTTCTCATTCATTTTTGTTCATAACAAACTGAGAATAGTTATTGTTCAAAGATTAATAGATCAAATCACTATGAGTTTTCACACCAATATAGAAACCCAAAGTCAAGGTATTTGATATACCCCATCATCTTTGGAACATGTGGTGTAATCGAATCCCGTTCTCCCTTCTTGTAATTCTAAAGTGCCTTCTTATTATCAAATCTTATTTGATGAGCCTGTCCCTCAAACATGATTTGAAAGTGCTAAATTATTACATAAGCATCAATATGCTCATATTTCTTCTTAAGCTTAACACACATATATAGTTGCAAGCATTAAACATGAAATATCAATTGTGTCATATTGCATTCATACTAGAGGAGTAGGGGAGGGATTTGAATGACATCGTGGTGCTTGAGAATGATTTTCAAGTTTTTATGTTAGTCAAGAAAGTTTGTTCATATATGTTTGTCTTTCTCAAGGGCTGATCGCATAGAGATGTTATGTTAGTTAGAGAATCCCACTAAGTCATAATGTATTTGTAAAGGGGGAGTGTTGAATACAAATATAAAAATTTGTAAATTTTCTCTATTTTTGTATATCAATTGATAATTTACATGAACTTGGAAACAAATTTAAATAGCAATAACAAAAAATGCCAATATTTATAATTATTAGTGGATTGAATGTATCCACCATAAGTATTTTTGCTCACTGAAAATCTAGGTCTTGAACCTAGCTACATCAAAGTTGAAATATCTTGACAAATAAAGATTTATAAAATTTATTTTTTTAATTTGCTACAACACTTGTTTATATATGAAGGGTTTCGGACATGAAAACGCAACGAAATTAACGTAAAAATAATAAAAATCGAAACTCAATCGCAGGATCCATGTATAACGTTAGATGATTATGGTGAAGAAGTCTGTACCTTAACAAAGCTTTCCGTATGTTGTTTAATGGAGGTCCAGAAAAGATGAATCACAGCAGCCCTTTGTTGTAAAGATCTGCTCTCCAAAGAAGTCAACACGAACGCCTGATCGTCCTACGATCACCGGAGTCGGTACTAGCCGAATTGTTTGTCTCTCTCTCTTTCTTTCTTTCTCTAGCCTCTCTTGATGTTGAGCAGCTANCTCTCTCTCTCTCTTTCTCTAGCCTCTCTTGATGTTGAGCAGCTAGGGTTTTTCTCTAAAAACGAAATTTGATGATTAAACCCTAATACTATACATCATTATGTATATATAGGGGAGAGAGAGATTTTGGGCCTAACCCTAATACATGTGGTTTCCAAAACCCATTATGACTTTGGATTATTATTATTATAAAATCTAAATTTTAATATAATTAATCAAGTCTCACTTAATTAATTCAATAATTAAATTCGAAATAATAATATATCTATATTATTATTAAATCTGAATTCTAATATAATTAATCAAGTTCTACTTAATTAATTCAATAATTAAATTTGAAATAATAATAATATAATATCTAAATTCGTAATTTAAATAAATCTCCGTTTTAACGTTCTTTATGTGTGACCCTTTAGGTTATTATTACGTTGGCAATAATTTTATTATCTAATAATAAAATTATAAACAATGAG
>QRFB01007249.1:10192-20364 GCA_008931105.1 Oenanthe javanica | reverse complement strand
TTAATTTTAAAATCTTGAATCGTTATAGATTTTATCTTTCTTAAGCAGGCATGACATGGGTGTCGTATCTAATATATATATCATTCTAACACATACGTGTCTACACATGCATTCATATACATATATGTATTGTGCATAAATTAAACGTGTTTGGTTATGACCCCATCCTATGTGATATTTCCAAGCTAATGGAATTATCAAGGTCAATCTATGGTGGTTTCAAATACTACACTATTACATGTCTTTATCTTCTTCATTGCTCCATCATCTGGATTGCCTCCTAGCTTCCTTGCTTCCAAGTCTCCATTGAACAATTACATTGAATAATAAATAAATCTATTCTAATGAAATTACAAGAAGAACTCGAGTTACATTCGAGATTAACAATTACAATGAATAAACGACATGCAAGTCGTATTTAGAAACCAAAACCATAAAACAAAACCACTATCCTATGGGTCTTTAGGCCATAACCATCCACCATTTATCACATAACACATTTAATATATCTCAGATTATATAAACATATTATATAATCATATATAATAAATTTTGAAATTTCAGAAAATCAAATAAATTGCAGAAAATAATAAATCTCCATTTCGGGGTCTCTAACGTCGTCAAACGGCTTACAGACACGAAGCTGACAAACTCAGTATTTCTCAGTGACACGATTCCAGTCAGAAAACACATATCGTTTGCGAAAATCGGACACTGGACACAGATTTCAGAAAATCTACCGAAGCCGTTTCAGAATTCGTATCGAATACGATTTCCATAACAAGAACAAACATGTATCATATACATACAACAATACACACAATCATCCCATGAGTATACAACACATGAATATCATATATTCAAAATCATATAAAGCATATATATCAATATCTAGTCATGGCATATCATATATATGTTTACATACATCAAAAAATTGTTAAACACATAACCAAATCATCCCATATACACATAGCTATGATGTCATTGAAGGGTTTCGGGCATGAAAACGCAATGAAATTAACGTAAAAATAATAAAAATCGAAACTCAATCGCAAGATCTATGTATAACGTTGGATGATTATGGTGAAGAAGTATGTACCTTAACAAAGCTTTCCGTGTGCTGTTTAATGGAGGTCCAGAAAAGATAAATCACAGCAGCCCTTTGTTGCAAAGATCTGCTCTCCAAAGAAGTCAACACGAATGCCCGATCGTCCTACGATCACCGGAGTCAGTACTAGCCGAATTGTTTGTCTCTTTCTCTAGTCTCTCTTGATGTTGAGCAGCTAGGGTTTTTCTCTAAAAACGAAATCTGATGATTAAACCCTAATACTATACATCATTATGTATATATAGGGGAGAGAGAGATTTTGGGCCTAACCCTAATCCATGTGGTTTCCAAAACCCATTATGACTTTGGGTTATTATTATTATTAAATCTGAATTCTAATATAATTAATCAAGTCCCACTTAATTAATTCAATAATTAAATTCGAATAATAATAATACTTATTAAATCCGAATTCTAATATAATTAATCAAGTCCCACTTAATTAATTCAATAATTAAATTCGAATAAACAATAATATATTTAAATTCGTAATTTAAATAAACCTCCGTTTTGACGTTCTTTGTGTGTGACCCTTTAGGTTATTATTACGTTGGCAATAATTTTATTATCTAATAATAAAATTATAAACAATGAGCGGCATCTAGTAATACATCATTGCTACCCAAGTAACAATAATAATTGGTGATTCAATTAAACCTTTCGTGAATAATGTTCCATGTAATATAATCCCTTTAACCTTATATTATAGATCAAACTCGAGGCATGTATAGTGTCATCCTCTTCAACGTTTAATCTCGGTTTCCTTGATCAATGAGTAGACTATTTAAACAAATCAATATTTGAGCATGGCCATGCATTTCATAGTCTCACTCAATCAAGAGGCCAATAATATCACTCCTAGAATTGGAGGGTTAAATCCTATATCTATCATTCATATTCCTCATACGATTCATAGCATACCCAATGTACACCTTTATCATTACCCGGTTAAAGGTAACTTTGAGTGTAATCAAAGTATATTAATTCTCGTATAGAAATATAATGATTTCAAGTCAGAGGATCATTACATCATTATCACAGTGAGATTTCTTATGACACTTATTAACATGTAGAATCTCACGGCGGGTCTTTCCAGTGTCATGTATTGATACATACACTTATGTTCTTGACTTTATATAGGGGAGAGAGAGATTTTGGGCCTAATCCTAATCCATGTGGTTTTCAAAACCCATTATTGCATTATTACTGTCCTTAAATAATAATACTTGACTAGGGAATTTTAGGAATAAAATACTATTCATATAATCTCATTTTTAAGTCACATACTTAAAGATATATATTACGTATTAATATTCCAAGGATATTTATTATTCTTTCAATTTATGACACAGTAAATAAAGACATAATAAATATTAATTAAATAATCACATAATATAATTCTCTATTGTTTTCAATAAAACATTAAAAGTATTGTCTCTAGGACACCAACACTAACAATATACATTACAAGTTTTTACAGAACCCTAGTCAATATATACAAATAATATTTTCCTAAACTAGTGTTCTGCTACATCTATCTCTCATTTTCATTCTGCAATTTAGGGAATACTTTTGTCCTTGAATTTTCCCAAGAAAGACAATTCCTTTATGAGTCTTCATAGTCTTTGACATTTTGATTGTCTTCTAATGAAGTCTTCAATCTACTGAGACCCTTAATATTTTTTTTCTTTTCTTCATGATAAATAGCTATTAACTGATAATTTTCCATTAAGCCTAACAACTGATAATTCTTGGCATCCATCGATATCTCTCTTATATCCATCGATTGATAATTTGCTTTATCAATTGTGGATTATAAGTCGATGGGTCTTCTATCCGTTGATGATTTTCTTCATTCCTTATCAATCAAGCACCATCTAGGGTATTTAATTTTCTTGAAGATGAGGATTCTAATACTTTCATACTTGTTTGAGTTTGACATCTTTAGATCGTTTCTGAATGTAATCTATCAGTTTTCTCTGATACCAATTATTGCCTGGTAAATAAATGATTGTAGAAAGGGAGTTGAACACAATAGTGCAAACTAATCGAATACTCAAAGAATTATATGAAGATCTTACAAATTTTATTTACTAATAATAAAATCTGATACAATATGAATACAACTCTCCTAAGAAAAATAATGTTCTTAAGAGCTGCTAGGTTATGTGAAAGATATAACTAGACGAACACTTTCAAAGTAAACATATTATGTGCTTATATAGACACAATTACAATCACCTAATCAGAATGTAAATCAAGTAATATAAACTAGGAAAAGTTTCCTATCTATAACTAGGTGATAATGGAAATTCCTGACTTCTTTCAACCGATATCTTTATCTCCTTATTACTCCTGATGAATCTTCTCCTGATTTGTAGGAATTAGCATCTGAGACACTGATGATAAACTCTAATCAATAAAGTCTGTTTGAGATTTACTCTGATGCTATAGTTTGATCTACTAAACTCTGATCCTTGTTAAACTATGACATCTTCATATCTTCTAATCTTAACATAACACTATTGGTAACTAAGCCGCAAGACATTTGTTACAATGTCATTAGGAAATAAAATAATGATGGGATAATAATTTGGAATAACACAATGCTGGGCTATAACTGATGATCAATCGCTTCATAGTCAGTCACCAATGTTCACTACTAGTAGATGGACAATCCCTAACTGAAAATCACCCTAGCACAATTAGGCCTTGATTTGATTTGATCCAGTCCACTTTCAAGGTATTGAGATAATTGATAAACTTTATTTAAATCACTTGCAAATTGGTACAACAGTTTGTCATATATATATGCCATCGTCTATCTTTATCACAATAATTATTGAGTGAGGTAAATTCAAGATAATAAAATTATATGAAGAATCTTTTCTAAGATTTTAACATCAGATGAATGCTCCCTTCAGGAATTATTTTAGAGAAAAAAATTCGTGTGATCTCATTGAGACAAAGGCCATAAATAATACTTGGATTAATGACAATCCGAAAGAATAAATCGGAATATTATCTCAATTATAGAATATTGAAGGACAAGGTAAGATATAAGTAATATAAATATAAGCCCGACTAGCTAGTCGCTATGAAAACAAGAAAATAGAATATTGAAACAAATAGGTAAATCCCTAATAAAAGAAGTTATGAATCCTGGAAGATATAAGTATGAATGGGAGAAATGTTTAGGAATATTTAATAAGAAAGATGTTATTCCTAGAAGAAGTCAATATTTGTAGAAGGGGGCATTGAATACAAATATTTAACTTTTGAAACTTTATGAGTTTCTTTGATAATGTTTGAGAGAGTTTAAAGTATGAACAATTAAAGTTAGGATAAGTATTTGAACAAACACAAGATGTTTAAAATTACTGATGGATTGATTTATCCATCAGTGTATATTTTTTCTCAAATGATCTAGTTTATTAAAACCCAGCTGCGTTTATAATGTTAGAAAATGAATCAACTGTTCTTACAAAAGTTCTCTCAAACTAAAACAGTTGATTTTAAGATATTGTCTCACTTGTATATTTTTTTAACAATGTTGTCACATTTTTTATATAATATAAGTGTGTTTACAATTCCTAGAAAGAGTATAAAATAATTAATCTATTCTAGGATTGTTTCTGATCTTTCTTTCCTTTTTGCCTTCTTCCATTTTAAGAAAGGTCTTCAGACTTGGAAAGACAACTTTAATCTGTGTCTTCACAGTCAATATAGATTGTCTTCCATAGGTATGCTTTATGTCTTGTCGTGCAGTCCCTATCAATTGATAATTTGATGTTAAACATATCAATTGATTCTTCCTTATATCCATCAACTGATATTTTTCTTCGATTGATCTTAATATCCATCGATTGATAATATCTATTGACTTATCGATTGATAGATGTTATCAATCGATATATCGATCGATGGTTCTTCATATCAGTTGATGGTCTTCAATCTTTGACTTGACTTTTTGTCAATTGATCTTCTATCCGTTGATGCCTCCATATCAATTGATCATCCTTCACTTGTACAATTCTCATGTCATCAAATAATTACAATTTGACATTCTAAGTTATACATCAATTGATCACCAATATCAATCGACTCTAGTATCAATTGATGAAAAAAATATTAATCGACTAAAGCTATATCAATTGAAATAGACTAAGTACACCTATGCTATCATCCATATTATCAGTTGACTAACATAAATATGTCAACTAGTAAATGGTTTCCTAATCAATCAATATTTATAATTTTCATATCAATTGATCAGTTAAAATAAAATATAATTATATGATTCTAAGGTTTAATGTTATCATCAAAGCCACATAGATTCCTAATAATCTCCCCTTATTTATGTTTGTGACAAAAATAAGCATAAATCTATTAGATGATAACAAAACCCCTAATACAATTGCATTCATATAGAATCAAGGAATTAAATAGAACTTAAATTTAGAAGTACCAGTGTTATGAATTTTGCAGGCTGCTTCAACCTTCTCAAGGCTCTACTCATTTCTTCATCTTCTTCCTCTTCTCAGCATTCTCCTTCAGTTGCCTCATGAATGAACTTCTCAATATTTGTTCATCCCTGTTTGAGTCTCCATGCTGCCTCATTAGATAAATAATTTCATGATATGTGATTTTATCAATATATTTAAAAATATCAAAGTACTTTTTCTTTCCCTCAACATCTGTGAATATCTTGGCATAGACTGGTTCCAGCACCATAGTCTTCACTTGAGACTCCCAAAGCTTCAAAGGAGGGTCTTGATCAGCTTCTGCAGGCAATCTCTTTATCATTGTGATTTGATGTTGTAACTCCTGAGCAACAGTAATGTTCAACTTGTATCTCTAGTTGAGTAGAGGCATAATTGTCTTCAATGTGTTGTAACCCTGGTTCATAATCAGCCTCATTGGATAGGTTTCTTTGTGACCATCTTCATATTCTAAACACATTCACACTTCATAATTTGAAGTTTTTGGATGAGATTTGCACCCTATCAACCCTTTCTCAAGAATCCTTGGCATTTCTTATATTTCATATCCTTCAAGAACAATTTCCTTTGAATCTTCTTGTACCTCTTTGGTTGCAGATTGTTCTTGTTGATCAATTTCTTAGGGCTTCACAGTCTTTTTCTTGGCCATTTTAATTTGCATCTTTGGCTTTGACGATTGGTCTTCAATTGCATCCATTTGATTCCACTCCAACTTCATTTCCATTTCCATTTCTACATCCTCTGTTTCTCTCCTAGCAGCATCTACAATTCCTGAAGAAATGGCCCCTTGTAGCAACTTTTCTTCTGAAAATTTTCTTTATTTTTCTTTTCCTCGACAACCATAATGGCTTTCCCCTTTTTCTTTTCTACTAATTGAAGAAGTTTATCTGCATGAACATTAACTTTATTTGCAGCTGCAGTTGCATTCTCATTCACAGCCTTGGTCTGTGCAATGAAATCATCCAAGCTTCCTGTTTGAGCAGCCTTTGTCACCATCTTAGTACTTTGCTTCAATTGCTCAAACCTTCTCCTTTCTTTTTCAATTAACTCCTTGGTTTTCTTTTCTCTAGAAATTCTTCTATCTTCCAAGTCAGTAATAAATTGGTGTGCACTGCTCCTTTTCTTCTCTAAATCATCCATGATGGATGATTGTCCCTTGTTGCTTCTAGTTCTTCCTGACTCCTTATGACTCCTACTCATTCTTGCAAACATCTTGCTACTCCCAGCAGCTCCATTGTCATCTTTATCCTTATCTCTCTTATCAGTGTTCTCTCCCTTTTTGTTATCATCACAAGAGGGAGGTGGTGACATCCTGTCAAGAAACTCCTGTAGAATTTGGGCATGGAGGGCCTGTCCCTTAATGATGTCATCAATTTTAGATTCAATAAAATGGACCCTCTTCTCCAAATTATTGAAGCCCTTAGCATCCTTGAGAAACTTCTGTTGAATATGATGGAGAGTGCTATGAGGTAGTTTTTCATCCAACCTGCACTCCAACACATTCTTGGTAGAAGAAATGGAGTCCTTGATTGAAGTCAATTCATGTTTAACTCCATTGAATGTCATATTTTGAACCTTTAACCGATCCCTCAAGCACTGATCAGCAAAATCCACCTCCATCATAGACCTCCTATACTGAGAGAAAAGTTCTTCCTCTGCATCTGCCAGGCTACCATCAACTGTGATCATCCAAGGTTCTTCATCACTCTCATTGTCAATATCACCGGGAGCTAGGTGACACACATCCTCAGCATTCACTATTCTCTCCCTCAAATTTCTTGGCCTCTATTCAATGTGCTCCAACCCTAGAATTTATTCAGCATCCCTGTTGGTTGAAGTTCCTGATACCTTGGATCACGGTCCACAAAGTTGTTTGGATCTAAGTTAACAACATCAACCTCCTCATCTTCTACAGAAACATCCTCGAACTTCTAAGTCTCTTTATTAACTTCACTCCCACTTGATTGATTTGAAATAGGTATTCCCCCTATTTCCTTTACTCCTTCCCCCTCAAACATGAGTTCATTTTCCAATTCCTGTATATATTGAAGAATCTTGAGATCACTCTCACTCATCTCTCTATTTTTCTTCAGGATATCATCCTAGAACCTCACATCTCCCTCACTAATACCTTGTGCACCTTCTAAGGTGGGCCCCTCAAGTGTTTCACTCTCATTCATCGAAAAAATAGGAATGACCTCACTCACTCCCTCTCCTTTTGCAAGGCTACAATCCTACCTCTCGCTCATCTCACTCATTCCTAAAAGTGTGTATGCAAAATCAATTGATTGAGTATCAATTGATGTGAAAGTGAAAGCAGTTGTTGTGTTTGGCATATCTATTGATTGATGCATACCCATCTATTGATGTTGAATATCGATCGATCGCTTATCAATCGATGCTTGATTATCAATTGATGAGAGTAAATCAATTGATAAGGTTGAAACAAATGAAGTTGAAGGAATTTCAGTGTTTAGATTTGAAAGAATGTTTGAAATAGTGTTTGAGATGGTGTCTTGAGAATCCTATGAAGGAGACTCAAGATAGAGTGTTGGCTTCTCCTTGAGTAATAAAGAAGGAGAATTTGAAAATGTCTGATTGTCTATCAGGACATTTTCTGAAGAAGTTTGTTGAAGTAGAGAAAGAGGAATAGAAATAGAAAGCGAATGGGGTTGTATCTCCACATTTATTGGAGATGCATCAAACTGAGAATCAAAAGGCTCCACCACAGTTTCCTGTGGTTTTGCAGTGTGTGTTTCCACATGTGCAAAGGTTACCTTCTTCCTCCTTCTTTCATAGGATTTAGTAGTTTTGGCTTGAGTGTCCTCCCCTTTGTTCAATATCCTTCGTTGTGGGCTCTTTTCAATATTGACACCCTATTGAGAGGATGCCAATAGAGATGTGCTACTTTCTTGTTAACATCCACAGCCTTTTGGGAGACTGTGGAGTGGCTTAGCTTGGGTTGTACATCCTTACTCACCTTATTCTTCTAGGTTCTTTGATTTTCCCCAGTTCTCTCACCAATAAGCCCTCCAACTAATCTATCATCACTTGGAGTATTTCTTTTTCTTGATTATTCAACAACAAGTTTCTGAAAACCTGTTGAGTTTGGCTTTTTAGATTTGGGTTTAGAAGTAGGTCGTGTGGTTTGGGTAGAAGAGTTAGGGTCATTGCTAATACCCTGCATAGCCACAGAAGGCTAATAAACTTGAGATTGAGAGGAAGACAAGTTAGAGATAAATACCAGAACAAAAGATGGATAGATCAATTCCACATCACTATGAAAATTGATCCTAACCAAGTCTTTGAACAACCTTTTCTTTTGGACCCAGTAGTCAAATGTCTCAGTCTTCCTTGTTATTTCTATGTCCTTCATAAAATAGTTAATAAATAGCATAAAAAATCTAGCATAGTAAATATGATTAGACCGATTAGTTTTATCTCCCAATTCTTGCAATCTCTTTAATTACTATTGATGACAAATTATAATACTTATCAAACAGAATGTGAGATACTATTTCCTGCATACTATTTGTTATAGCATCAAAATTAATAATCTTACCACTAAAGCATTTTATGATAGCATCTAAGATGTAAGACCATTCTTTCCTAAGATGTTTTTTAACAACATGTCCTAGACTTATTTCTGGTTCAGCATATTAACAAATTTTTATATGTTTCTAATGTCCTCATCTGTTGGTGCTTTATCAGTGTTATTAACAGGTAAATTTAAGTATTTATCAATAGAAACAGTAGTTAGAGTATACTTATCTCCTTTACACATGAAAGAGATGGAAGAGTAATCTTTGGCAACCTCTGCAGTGGCCCAGAATTCCTCCACCATTTTGCAAACTATCTTTGGAGCTTTAATAAATGCAGTCCTCACATTGCAACTCTCCATGAATCGCATCATAGGATGAAAACCTTGTGGTGCTTCCTCCACAACAGTACATGCCATAAAATTGTTAAGTTCGTAGTAGCACCCACTATGAGAGACCTTCTTGGATGATGAAGCAACCATTACTTTGAGATAGGAGATAAGAAATTACAGTTGAATGTTTTAGAAATTGAGAACACAGAGTCAGGGATTGAGTTTGCAGAGAAAGAGAGAGAGAGATAGCGAATTAGTTCATAAAATTTTTCAAGTGAAATTTAAAGTTTTAATCTCACTATTTATATTTACTGAATTTTCAATCACTTTCTTACATAAAATAGAACTCAATTGACCGTTGTGTTGAAAAGTGAAGAGAAGAAATTACCAATTTTGGCAATCGACTGTTATACACATAAGACTGTATGTA
The DNA here is from genome assembly GCA_008931105.1 of Oenanthe javanica. Classification (NCBI taxonomy): domain Eukaryota; kingdom Viridiplantae; phylum Streptophyta; class Magnoliopsida; order Apiales; family Apiaceae; genus Oenanthe; species Oenanthe javanica. The sequence goes on along the minus strand of QRFB01007249.1, from coordinate 10,453 downwards.
TTCATCAATTGATAAAATAAGCAATCAACGGCAAGATATTGTACAAGTCGATTGATGACATGGACCCTAAAAATTCTAGGTCATCGATTGATAATTAACTTATTGTTGGGTCCCGGAAGTATCGTAGAAGGGGGGGTTGAATGCGAAACTGACCACAATTTAAAATTCTTTTCAGAATTTGCGGAATTAAATTATTGCTTTAGCTGAGGGTTCGAGTCCTTGTAGTGTTTGGGAGGCTGACTTACTAGCTTTCTATTTTTA
>QRFB01007248.1:0-35637 GCA_008931105.1 Oenanthe javanica | reverse complement strand
GATATTCTTTAGAAGAGCATGAAAAGCAGTCGTTCCACCACCAGGACCTTCTAAAGACAGAGCCGTGCAACTTGTACAGATCGCTTTTATTATATCTTTGTACCCTTTTTCTGCAGCTATGTAGATTGGAGTTTTGCCTTCACAGTTTTGAATATGGCCATCACTTGGATCGGCCTCTACCAATAGCTTAACAGTAGCCACTTTACCATAAATGACTGCTACATGTAAGGCAGTGTTCCCCGTTGGACCAGCAGCTTGCCTAATAAAAGCTTGAAAAGGGCTAACTGGATTGTGGGTATCGTCATTTGTTGAAGAAGAGGGCAAATGTCTGGCTGCGTCAATGAGGACCTCAACCACTTCAGTGTGTCCATGATGTGCTGCAAGGTGAAGTGCAGTTTGTTTTAATCTATCCAGCTTGCCCAAAAGGTTTTTGTTTGCAAACTCCTCCACAATATATCGCACACGTTCTGCATCTCCCCTTTTTGATTCAAGATGAAGGATAGTTTCTTCCTCTTTGTTCGGTGTATCTGCTTTCTTCTCCAATGCAGCTTTGGCAATAGCATGTCCGGTAACAGCATCAGCATACCATTGGCCCTGATCAGGACGAGTTTCTTTATATCTTTCTAGATCTTGTCTCATTCGTTCATTAAACACCACATCTTTTGCCTGTCGTTTACTAGGTAACACTAAACTTTCAGAAATCTCCCTTTTATGATTACTCTCAACATCATCAAGTAAAATTTTAATTTGTACCTGTAATCAAACAAAGGACCCTCAATAGTCAACATTTTTCTTAATCTAGAACATCCATTATCTTCATTTGTTACTCAATATTAAAATTCAATTTTGAAGTAGGAAAATTATTACTAAATATATATATATATATATACACACACATCAAACAAATGAAACAATTTTCTTGCTTAGCGCGGAAGGCACAAAGTTAACCGGAGTGGAATGTCAAGTAAAGAGCTAATTTCACCTATCGCGTACGCATAGTGTCATAGCAGGGAAGATGAATGTTCCTAGATATTCGGGTGTCCTGAATAAATTTTTAAAATATGCCTCTTCAGTTCAAGGTCAGTCCAAAATATATATATATATAAATTTTTTAGTGTTTATGATGATACCTCTTAGTCTTCTTAGGAAGGGATGACCTGTATACTAAATGCACAAACAAAATTTATACTAACAAATTTAAAATATAATCTCTAATGTTTTATTTTATTACTTTCTTATTAAGTTGAGTCTAAAAAACTAGTTTTTATAAATTAGCATAGAAAGAAATTAAATTAAATTAGATTTTAAAATACCTGATCATTGATAATTTGGTCTTCAAAATATAGCAGGGCTCGAGGAGTCCACTCTTCTTTATTTTTAATCTCTGTATGAAGTCCCCTATATTTCATGAGTTCCGGAACATAGCAACCTCGTCGGGTAAGAATATGAAGTGGTGTATCGCCATTTGTATCCTGCTTATTGACAAATTCGTTCTTATACTCTTCTGAACAATATTTCAAAATACCTTGTATCATTTCTTTTTTACTTTGCAATGCCGCCANCCCCAACACTCTCCTAATCGATGTATATTGTTCAGTTATTAAGTAAGTTCATCTTATCCATAGTATAATACAAATAACATACTAAGAAATAAGAATGTTGTGTATGGATTTAACATATATAAATATTAAGAAGAAAATATGTGTACTATATATGCGGATCAAGAAAATGATAGTGAAGTGAGGTTTAACTAAAACAACATAAATATAATAATAATTGATTAAATAATATATAAAAGTCAATATTACACTTATCAGAATATTTCTTAAAATAAAGCAATTTATTAAACTGTTTCTTAATTTAATATTAATTTTATATGAAATAACATATAAAGTCAACATTATAATTATTAGTGATTTAGAAAAAAAACACTATAGTTATTAGAATAATTTTAAAAATAAACCAATTTATTAAGCTGTTTTTAATATAACATTCCCTATAAAGAAATTAGATTAAATTTCATATAAATTAGTAAAATGGTAGTATATATTTCATACCTCTTTGGCGGCCTTCAATAGCGGATATCAAGCGAGCCATATCACTACATAAAAGATATTCTTCAAAACTCCAGTTGGAATATACTCGAGTACTTGAGGCAGTGTATACTTGAGTGAGTAATTTGACAATATCTGTGTACTTTTTGTCGGTGGCTTTGTAAATTAAAGGCTTCAGACTAATAATATCAGGATTCCACCATCCTCCGTAGGCTGGATTTTGTGTTAATATCAATTTAACCACGTCCACCTCATTTCGCTCCACCGCGAGTTCTAAGATAGTACATCTGTCCTCATCAGTTTTATTAAATAATCCAACTAAATCTTCATATATCTCCCAATCAATTTCATCTGAATCCTTATTACTCTTATCCGCGACCCCATCCTTTAAAGTATTCGCATATTTAGCGATGATTATCCCGATCACATCTCTATCTTCTTTCTTCGCTGCTTAGGAATTAAAGTGAAAGTATCAGAACAAATACCATATTTAAGATTCTATCAAGCAAACATAGTTAATATTCAAAATATTATAAAATTCTTCCTTGGTGAATATTTAATATAAATATGAATAGTTTGAAAATTCTTAATTCTTCCTGGTGAATCGTGGATTTAATACGTTGAATTGTTGCATACCTTGGTGGAGATTCTGAATAGCAGCGTGCAAAGCAGTACTACCATGAGGACCCTCCAAATTATATGGAGGTGTGCAAGTTGTACAGATCATCTTCACTATATCGAAGTATCCTCTTTCCGCAGCTATGTAGATTGGAGTTTTACCATACTTGTTTTGGATATGTCTATCGCTAGGATCGGCCTCTGCTAATAGCTTAGCAGCAGCCAGGTGACCATTCTTAACTGCTGCATATAAGGCAGTCTCCAAATCTTGATCAGCATGCCTAAGAAAAGATTGAAAAGAAGAAAGTGGATTATCATCAGCTGAAGAAGGCAATCTTCTGGCTGCATCAATGAGAACCTCAACCACTTCGGTGTGTCCGAAATATGCAGCCAAGCAAAGTGCAGTCTCATTTTGATTATCCAGCTTGACCAAAAGATTTTTGTGAGCAAACTCCCTCAGAATGAATCGCACACGTTCTGTATTTCCCTTTCTGGATTCAATATGAAGGATTGTTTGTTCACGTTCGTTCACTCTTTCAGCTTCCGTCTCCAATTTAGCTATGGCATCAGCATCTCCGGCCATGGCAGCGTCATACAAAGCATGTAAATTATCCATAATTATATTTTATGGATAAATGTGGGAGTGAATTACCGGGTTAATCGAAGAAAATATTTGGAGATGCTTGATGTATATTAAAACTATAAAGAGCTTGTAGCTGGGAATGGGATACATTTCAGTCTTAACCAGACCCCACATATTATTTTAATATTTATCTATTTATATATATACATATATATATATTATTTAAATATTTAAAATATGTAACGGTTGTGATTCGATATAAAAAAAGATTAATAAAGTGATAAAAATATTTTTCGTTAAATTTTTATTATATTTTATATTAAGGTATTAATTGGTGAAAAATGCATATAAATTATTGTATAAATAAAATGAATATTGAACAATTTTTCAATTTTTGGATATCCAAATTGATCTGATTCGAAATTCAATCAATTTGGATATTGAGTTTTGAATTTAAATTTGAATTTAATTTTAAAATCCAAAATATTTAAATTTAAATTTAGATTTCACAAAACTCGGCTGAATCCGATCGGTTATCATCCCGCGTTCAAAATAAAAATGGGACTGTCATACTTTTGTTGCATCGGGAGAATTAATATAAAGTGGGACGTCCTTCAGAAGAGGGACGGACTACAATTATTGCGATGTAACATTTCGAAAGTGGTCCATATGCGGGGACATAATAGTACAATTATTATGATGCACACTTACTCCACTATGTACAAATGATTGTTGTGTGGGACATAGCTGATAGCACTACAACAATATTTTGAAATTGGTGCTCACCGGGGAGTGGGTACGCCTCGAAACGGATCTGGTTTGGTTTGGTCCGTATTGGATTGGATCAATCTAAATCTGTATTTGAATTCATTTAATTTGTCCGATTCGGATTGAATTCGCTCATTTAGTAATAATATAATTTTTTTTAATATCAAAAATAAAATAATTATTTTTAAATGTGTATACATGATATCAAAATCAAATTACTAAACTTATAATTATATATTACTCTATCCATCTCACCTATTTGTTTACGTTTCGGAGAGAGGGTCCGTCACGCATTTTAAGGTGCATGTAAAGTATAGTTTCGTAACTTATTTTTATAATTTTTTGTTTTTGAATAAAAATTGAATGTTTAAATTTTTATTCAGAAAAAAAATTTAAAAATAAGTTATGAAACTATACTTTATATGTACATTAAAATGTGTGCCGGACCTTCTCTCAGAAACGTAAACAAATGGGTGAGACTGTGGGAGTATTGATTTTGGCAAATTTATAACATTATAATCCGAAAAAACTAAGTCATAAAACTTTGATTTAAATTAGAAAATATAACAATCGAACCTAAATAGGTTTAAAAATAAAAAATATGAAAGAATGGACTTATTTGATTTATTATATATTTTCTTTTAATATTCATGTGTGGCACAATAAATATATGTGTGTAATTTAAAATTTGAATGACTATATTAAGTATATTTTTAATTATTATATATAAGTTATATTTATATATGTATATAATAATCGGATCGGGTTATTAACGGATCAAATTGGCCTAAATCCATATATGATCCATTTAATAATCAGATTATTTTAATCAGATCATTTTTAGACAAATATATATCCGTTTATATAGACTCGGATCGGATCTGATCGGGTCGGTTCTCCGATCCATTGATAGGCCCCGATATTAAAAATAAATTAAACGGGTGATTTGCGACATTAGTCAAATGATTATAGACCTCGTTTGGAGTTTCTGATAATTAACTTATAAATATATATACATATATATATATACACACATTTTTAATTTATAACTTATTTATAAAATAAGTCAACCGGACTTAACTTGACTTATTAAGGGATTAATAATCATGATTTGGACAAAAAAATCCCATTTAACTTAATTTACATATGTTTTGCATCAATCATGACCTCAACCGCTTCAGTGTGTCCCTCAAATGTAGCCCAGCAAAGTGCAGTGCATTTTTTAAAATCCAGCTTGACCAAAAGATTTTTGTGTGCAAACTCCCTCAGAATGAATCGCACACGTTCTGTATTTCCCTTTATGGATTCAATATGAAGGATTGTTTCTTCACGTTAGTTTACATCTCCAATTTAGCTATGGCATCAGCATCTCCAGCAATGGCAGCGTCATGCAAAACATCTAAATTATCCATAAATATATCTTATTTCTACCAGGGTTTGGGGCTTCATTTTTTATTTTTTATTAATTAGATTTATATTTTTATAAGTAAATATTTATTTTAATAAATTTTTAAATGAATGAGAATTAAAATTGAGACGATAAAAGATAAGTTCTAATTATTTAGATAGTTGATTTTTAAATAAAATTTAAACCATAATTATTATTGGTTCGATTTTAATTTAATTTTTATCAATTTAATTTCAACTATAAAATAAAATGAAATAAAAATGAAAAGAAATATTTATAAATTAAATAATTCCGGCTATAATGTTATAATTTCTTTCATATCAATAAAAGATCAAAATTAATATATCTTGTACCAGTTAAAGAAAGGCTCTTCAAAATGAAATTATAAATTATATTTACTATTTACAAGAATTTAACTCTTCTGACACACACTTGTATTCTTTTTTTACTATAATAAATAAGTGTAAACATTTTTAAATTTATATGTTTTTTTGGTATATATAGTTTTAAAAACACTAATACACTCTACAGTTTTTTGAAGTTTGAGGGAATGTACAAGTAATAATTTGGTTTTTTTTTTTTTTGAAAAATTTGTTTGTTTGTTAATTTGAATAGTCAACACAAAAACAAGTGGTCCGGAAAGAATGTTGAAAAATTAATTAATTGAACTATACGTTGAATATACCTTAAAATATAAATATGTGCAAAATTCAAAAGGAGAAGTAATTTAAGACGGATGGAGCATGTTTTCCCACTTACACAAGTAGAAGGGGGTGAATACTTGTGTTGTCTTTTTGCTTGGTTTAAAATCAAACTCCATAGATTCAAGCTTCCTATAAATAACAAAGATTAAATACAAAGTATGAAGAAAATAATGTTTCTATTATTGATGATCAAACACAAACTCTACTAGGGTGTACACAAACTCTAGAAATTACTCTATGTTTTTCACAGCAACTCTTTCTATCTCTATGTTCTCTAAACGTTGAAAAATAAATTAGATCACATAGAGTGTTTATATAGAGAGCCGCCTATCAATTAATAAATTAAAGAAAATACAATCAAAATAGGTATAAAATTCATAATTATTAGTTGATAGTTTCCTTCTGTAACTCTCTTCCTTCCCATAGCATATATACACTATATTTTCCTTTATCTTTGAAGACTTCCCTTTACTGTGATCACCTTCCAAATTTAGCTTCAGCTTTATAAACTCTGAAAGACTTAAGACTCTCATGATCTTCAGTCTCTAATAGACTATAGACTCTGATAGTCTATAGACTTTGATCAACACCCAGACTCTGATTGTCATCCAGACCCTGGTTTTATTTCTTCTGAAAATCTTCTAAATGTAAACAACATTGATACATGTATAGGGACAAACTAGACTCTGATTGTTTAATATCTCAAAGACTAGAAAGACTTATTGAATTACAGATAACACTATGCTTGACTCTGTTCTAGTATTTTGCACATCATCAAATGAATATATTCCTAACAGAGTATATCTTTTAACAAGTATGACTAAAAAATATATTAACTAAGATAACTTACAATTGGTTATTTTTAAAATATTACATTTATTTTTAAAAAAAGTGAAATATTAAGTTAAGGTGCCCTTTGTCAAAATTTTAAAATTACGAGGTGCATTTTGTTATAAACCATACTTGAATAAATTATTTCATATTTTACCCTTTCTAATTTGGTCAAAAGGGTGTAAAGTGAAATGAATTTGAATCCAAGAGGTGTAATATGCCAAGAAACATAGTTTGAGATCAAATTAAAAAAAATCCAAAAATAAAGGGTGCAAAATGCTAATTACTCTTAAAACTATAAAAAGCTAGTAGCTGGGGCTGGGAATGGGATACACTCTCTTAGAGCATCTCCAATTGGGGTGCTAATTAAAATTGTCAATATTGACAAATCATCAAAAGATTAATAAATTATTTTCTCTTTCTTTAATAATATTTTGGCACTGTTTCTAGAAAATTTTACTCCAATGGTTGACATTCAAAATTGTCAATTTTTTATACATGTATAATTAATACTATATATGAATGTTTATGACTTTAATGTGATGTAAAACATTTTTACTATTTTGGAGAATNGTGGATGAGAAAAAAATTAATAAAATAAAATAATTGAAATTAAAAATAAATAATATCAATTTAAGGAGATATTTAAATAAGAAAATTTGAATTTATTATGATAAGAAATGTAAAAAAAAGTATAAAATAAAATAAAATATATTTTCTCAAATTGAGAATTTAAGATTTAATTCATATTATTAGAAATGAAACAAAAATAAAAATATTTTTTCTAAACATTCANAGTAGCTGGGGCTGGGAATGGGATACACTCTCTTAGAGCATCTCCAATTGGGGTGCTAATTAAAATTGTCAATATTGACAAATCATCAAAAGATTAATAAATTATTTTCTCTTTCTTTAATAATATTTTGGCACTGTTTCTAGAAAATTTTACTCCAATGGTTGACATTCAAAATTGTCAATTTTTTATACATGTATAATTAATACTATATATGAATGTTTATGACTTTAATGTGATGTAAAACATTTTTACTATTTTGGAGAATATCAAAAGTTGACAACTTTGATGGGCACCCCTCTCACTCTAATGAAGTGTCAACAAGAGTGTTATGTTACATCATGTCATATGTCACTTTGACACTCTTTTTAGCACCCTGATCGGAGATCCTCGTATTGTTGTAGAATTCACATGGTACATGTCTTCAAAATAAGAAATCGAGTACCATTTTACATTAAATATAAAAAAAAAAATTATTATGTTTTTACCCAAATAAGTTAAACCAACTCTGTTAATTTTTATTATTATTCTTTAAAAATTAATATATGGAAATGACCAGGAATTCGTATTTCCTATACGTTACATAGTCATTTTTTAAAATTATTAAATTTTAATACTCAGATTATAATTAGAGGTGATCTTTGGATATAAACAAACAAACAAGATATGCGTCTCAAATCTCTCAATACATACATAAATATCCTAAAATTTTAAATTATTTATATATAAATTATAAATATATATAAACTAATCCAAAAAATCAATTTTATATAAGCATCTGTGAATCTCATGATAGGGCGATTATAATCCCATGACAAACCTAGTAAAAAAACATGCTTAGAATGTTAAAAATGTTGAGTGAAAGTGTCGCCATGCAGATGAGGAAGGCAACGAAACAATCACTTATGTTGTATTCGGTGGATGAGAAAAAAATTAATAAAATAAAATAATTGAAATTAAAAATAAATAATATCAATTTAAGGAGATATTTAAATAAGAAAATTTGAATTTATTATGATAAGAAATGTAAAAAAAAGTATAAAATAAAATAAAATATATTTTCTCAAATTGAGAATTTAAGATTTAATTCATATTATTAGAAATGAAACAAAAATAAAAATATTTTTTCTAAACATTCATACATAAAAAATAAAATTCACCTTATTCTTTTGAATTTTATTAACCTCAACCAAAGACACCATAAAACTCCTCTTTCCTTCCTCCCCACCCATGTTTCAATCATGAGCTTGGGTTTCGATTTCTTTTTTTAAGGGTTTCGTTTTCTTTTTCTTTTTTAATAAGAAAACAAGAAAACAACCGCTAGACTCCCTTTTCCTTCCCATATCCCACCCATGTTCCAACAAGGGGTTTGGGCTTCATTTTTTCTTTTTTAATAAATAGATTTATATTTTTATAAAGTAAATATTTATTTTAATAAACTTTTAAATGAATGAGAATTGAAATTGAGACCATAAAAGATAAGTTCTAACCATTTAGACTATTTGATTTTTAAATAAAATCTAAATCATAATTATTATTGGTTCGATTTTAATTTAATTTTTATCGATTCAATTTCAACTATAAAATAAAATGAAGAATTTTTTTATAAATTAAATCATTCCGGCTATAATGTTATAATTTCTTTCATATGAATAAAAGATCAAAATTAATATATCCTGTACCAGTTAAAGAAAGGCTCTTCAAAATGAAATTATAAATTGTATTTACTTATTTACTATTTATAATAAATAAGTGTAAACATTTATAATTTATATGTTTTCTCGGTATATATAGTTTTAAAAGCACTACTAGTCTACTACTACAATAATTTGAAGTTTGAGAGATTGTACAAGTAATTTGGTTGTTTGTTAATTTGAATAGTCAACACAAAAACAAGTGGTCTGTAAAAAATGTTGAAAAAGTTGGATTGAAGTGTCGGCAGAACGGAGGGTTTACGATCAACTAGACCCGTTCACATGGCAGAAAGGCAGTCTTTATGCCAGGAGTGGAATTGTCCAACTCCATTCCGATCCAAATTATTATTTACATATTACTCTTTATGTTTAATTTTATTTGACGTTTATCTTTTTGACACACATCTTTAGAATCTTTTATTACACAATTATATATATATGTATAACTCAAACTATAAGTTCCTCATGTATATATATAAATATATAGAATAATATAACTCAAAGATATTTAATTTCAACTATAAAATAAAATGAAGAAAGGTATTTATAAATTAAATCATTCCGGCTATAATGTTATAATTTCTTTTATATGAATAAAAGATCAAAATTAATATATCCTGTACCATTTAAAGAAAGGCTCTTCAAAATGAAATAATAAATTATATTTACTATTTACAAGAATTTAGCTCTTTTAAAACACACTTGTATTCTATTTTTCATTATAATAAATAAGTGTAAACATTCATAATTTATATGTTTTCTCGGTATGGTATATATAGTTTTAAAAACACTACTAGTCTACTATAATTTGAAGTTTGAGAGATTGTACAAGTAATTTGTTTGTTTGTTAATTTGAATAGTCAACCCAAAAACAAGTGGTCTGGAAAAAATGTTGAAAAAGTTGGAGGGTTTACTATCAGCTAGACCCGTTCACAAGGCAGAAAGGCAGTCTTTACGCCAGGAGTGGAATTGTCTTAACTCCAGTACGATCCAAATTATTATTTATACATTATTCCTTCCATTTGATTTTATTTGACGTTTAATTTTTTGGTACAAAATTTTAAAATCTTTGACTATACAGTTAAATTTATTATTTTAATTTTTTTTTTGAATAAAAATATTAAACTAAAATTTTTATTTACAAAAAGAAAATTTTAAATATAATAATTCTAACTATATAATCAAAACTCTTAAAAGAGTGTGACAAAAAGTCAAAAGTCAAATATTACCAAATAGATGGAGTATATTATATTATATTATATTACATTATATTATATTAAGTAATTTTATTATAAATTTAATGTTTAACTATTATTAATTATTTATATTATATTTAAATATTTAATAAATTAACTAAAGTTAGATATAATTACTTATATATATATATATATATTAAAATTGTAGACTTAATTAACGAAAGAAACAAAATTTTATTTAATTAACAAATAAAATATTGTTGATATATGCATTTCTTATTATTATAAGTTTAATTTTTATAAAAATAAATATTATTAATATATTATTAATTATATATTACTTGTTAGATATGAAGAACTTATGAGATCAGAGAATGTTGAATTAGGGTTTACCAAAGCTGATCAAAGTTTAACTGATGTCATTAGAGACTAAAAGTGACCGACAGAGTTTAGTCTATCAGAGTTTGTTTGTTGGAAATCGATAAATCAGGAGATGATTGAAGACAAGAAAGGAAGTGATTGTGTAGAATACAATTACCTCATTTGAAGCTATCTTTTAGGAAGATAATGATGGAAATCATATATCTATTTTTATTAATCATTATTTTTGCTGTAATTAGATAGGCAGCTTTGTACTATATAAACACAAGATTATGTTTACATTGATGTATCGTTCATGTTTACATTATTCTCATAACCTAGCAGCTCTTAAGAACATCTGGTTTCTTGAGAGAGTTATGTATTAATTTTGTTAAAGTTAATACAAACAGTTCATCTTTTATATACATGTGTTCTAAAGTCGATTGTTTGGTATTATTATATTCAACCCCTCTTCTATAATAGTTTATTTACTGGATAACAATTGGTATCAGAGTAGGTGGTTTGTTTTAACCTTAAAGATCTGAAAAACAATGTCTAGAAACAAGTATGAAAGCATAAGAATTCTAATCTTGAAGAAGGTTGAATACCTTACATGGAGGGTAAATATGTTGATGTTCTTGGAAGCTACAGATCCTGACTATCTAGACAGGATCAATGAAGGTCAGTATCTACCAACAAAACTAGTTCCATCAACCATAGTTGAAGGAAGGCAAGTTCTTGAGTACTATACTCTGAAGGACAAAAAGGAGTGGACTAATGAGGAGAAAATTGAAGTTCTCAAGGATGCAAAGGTGAGAAATATCCTGCATAATAGTTTAGACTCTTTGATGTCTAATAGAGCGATTGCTTGCAAGACTGCAAAGGAAATATGGGATGCACTAGAGGTTCAATGTCAAGGAACCAAAGAGATAAAAAAGAACAGGAGATATGTTCTTATTCAAGAATATGAATACTTTGAGACTAAACATAATGAGTCTCTTACTGATACATATAACAGATTCCTTAATCTGTTGAATGATTTAGCTTTGGTGGGTAAGGTGTATGATAATGATGATTCAAATACCAAGTTTCTAAGGGTTCTACCTGAAAATGGGACTTACAAACATCTCTGATAAGAAATAGGGCAAATTTGGATGAAATATCCCTAGATTAAGTTTATGGAAAGCTGAAAACTCATGACTTAGAGTTACACCAAAAGAAAATAGGAAGAGCAACAAATCAAAGTCAATTGCATGGAACGTAAAGACAAAGGCTGTTAAAGTAAAGGAACAGTTTGCTAGTGTATCCAAAGGAAAGGGAAAAGTTGTGTTGGTAAAGGAAAATAGTGAGTTAGAGTCTGAAGTAAACTCTGATGATGAATCTACAGACTTTGATATGATGTAAATGGTTGTCAAGATTGTCAAAGGCTTCAAAAAGATGTAGTACACGAAGTTCAGAAATCAGGGTAAGTTTCAGAAGAGATCTGGTGATTTTGAAAATGAAAAAAGATTCAGAAGAAAAGAAGAAAGAGAAGGGAAGTCCAAAACACTTGACAAATCAAAGGTCAAGTATTACAAGTGTAACAAGATGGGGCACTATGCAACTGAGTGCAGAAGAAAAGAAACTGGAAATGCGCTCATATCATGCAACAAGGACTATATTGATTCCTCAGACTCTGATGAGGAAGTGAATTATGCTCTCATGACAAATACTAAGACTCCCACTGCAAACTTTGACAAGGTACCAGATTCTACTTTCAATATAAATACTGATAATTTATATGAAATGAAATCTTTTCTGAGAACCTTGCATGTTAGCTTTAAAACTCAATATATTGAAAATGAAAGACTAAAATTAGAAATTCAAACTTTGTTTGCCAAAAAAAATTTCTTGAATCTGAACTTGTTCACATGCTAAGTACCAAGAAAAACTGTGAGAATGCTATTCACATGCAAAATCAGCTAGAAATACAGGTAACTTATTNTTTTTTTTTCTTGAATTTGAACTTGTTCACATGCTAAGTACTAAGAAAGACTATGAGAATGCTATTCACATGCAAACTCAGCTAGAAATACAGGTAACTTATTTAAAAGCTGAGATAGCCAAAGAAAAGGAGACTTTCAGAGTTTGGACAAACTCTGGCAAGAAGGTCCAAGAAATTATGCTCTAGGTTATGAATCTGACAAGGACAAGAATTGGATATCTGCTCTAGGTTATGAATCTGACGAGGAGAAAAATGCTAAAAATGATAAGACACACATAGGAATAAAAGAAAATTTGAGTAAACTTGTTAACTTTGTTAAAGACAGTAATGAAAAGGATACTTCTGATAAGTATTCCAATAATAATCAAAATAAAGAAAGTAGTGTGCCTGAGAATAATCCAGCCAATATTGGGTTGCTCTCTCAAAGACAACTCAAGGAATAATTGAAGTGTGTCATTAACAAGAATAAGCCTAAAAAGGTCAAGAGGAATAGAAATGGAAAAGTAGAAATTTCTAAGGAGAATGACTATAAGAATATCCATGATGCTCCTAGAAAAACCTGTTTCACATGTGGAAATTCTAATCATCTTGCTATTGACTGCAGACAGAATAAAAAGAAGGAACCTGAAAGACCTAGATCAGGAGATAGGAAACAGACTATATATAGACCACAAAATCCTTATTTTCACTGTGGTAGTTTATGACATTCTATTTACATATGTAAAGAATATCATAGTCTGTATCTCAATTACTATGAACTCTTGCCTCATTTGAATAAAACTCTTATTTCTTCTAATTATTTTGCTAAACAAAAGTATGTTGTAAAAGCTAATAGAAGAAGAACAAACTCTGAAAATGCAAACTATGTTAACATAAATTCTGATAAAGTTACTTCTGCTGCAAAAGTTAACAATTTTAAAAAGAAAGGATACAAAGTTGTTTGGGTCCTCAAAGCCTCTAATTAAGTTGTATATATGAATGCAGGGAAACAGGAAAAACATCCTAGTAATTGATAGTGGATATTCTGCACACATGACTGGAAACAAATCCCTACTTTTAGAGTTTGAGGAGAAAGATGGCCCAACAGTATCTTATGATGATGACAACATAGGAAGAACACTGGGATATGGCAATATTGTGATCGGAAATGTGATCATTGAAAATGTAGCTCTGGTTAAAGAACTAAAGCATAATCTGTTGAGTGTGAGTCAAATGACAGACATAAGTTATTCTGTAGAGTTTCATGAAACACATTGTGAAGTCAAAAGCAAAAAAGCTGGAAAAGTGGTTCTCATTGGTCACAGACATAATAACCTATTTGAAGCTAGCCTGGAGGTAAACTCTGATGGTCCCTTAACTTGCTTACTTGGAAAAGCATCATCTTTGAAATGCTGGAATTGACATGAAAAGCCGTGTCACTTGAACTTTGAAAATATAAATGAGTTGGTCAAGAAGGATCTTGTGAGAGGTCTTCCAAAAGTTCAATTTCATCCTGATGGACTCTGTGATTCTTGTCAAAAGGCAAAACAAAAGAAGACATCTTTCAAGAGCAAGACTGAAAATTCTATTGAAGAACCTTTTCAACTATTGCATCTTGATCTGTTTGGCCCTATCAACATAATGTCTATTGGAAAGAAGAAATATACTCTAGTGATAGTGGATGACTACACAAGATTTACCTGGGTGTACTTCTTTCATAAAAAGGATGAAACTACTGAGTTCATTTTCGATCATATCACTATAATTAAAAATGGATCACCACTTAAGGTAAATATTCTAAGGAGTGACAATGGAACAGAGTTTAAGAACTCTGCAATGGAGGAATTATGTTTAACAAAAAGAATTACTCAACAATTCTCAACACTTGGTATACCCTAGCAAAATGGTGTAGTTGAGAGAAAGAACATGAGACTAATTGAAGCTGCAAGGACTATGTTGGAAGGAGCGAAACTTCCTACCTATTTCTGGACAAAAGCTGTAAACACTGCATGTATAACTCAGAACTGTACCTTGATAAACAATCATGGAGTGAATCCCTATGAAATGATGAAGGGAAGGAAACCAAATGTGAAATACTTTCACATATTTGGAAGCAAGTGTTTTATTCTTAAAACACATCCTGAGTAGTTGAAAAAGTTTAAACTAAAAGCAGATGAAGACATTTTTGTTTTTATTCCACAACCTCCAAAACTTCATCAAAGGCATTCAAAGTGTTTAACATGAGAATCAAGATAGTCATGGAATCTATACATGTCTCTTTTGATGAAACAAATATAACAGGGTTGCATGATGAAGAAGCTCAAGAATCTCTGAGTTTTAAAAATGAATTGCTCAAAGGTCAACATGACACAGACTCTGGTGATCCAAACTTTGACTCTCTAAACTCTGATGAAAATGACATAGAAATAGAAGATTCTGCACATGTTGAGGGGAAACAACATCAATCTTCTACTGAAAATACAGAAGCAACATCAATCATTGAAATACCAGATTATAACCAATCCTTAAAAGAGACAAACTCTGAAGGGTCAAACTCTAATCAATCAAACTCTAAGGTTAGCACAACTTCAGGGGGAACATCAGCATTCACTGAGGAATCATACTATGATGGCACAGATCATGATGAAGCATTTAGCTCAAGAAATCTTCCTCATCCAAGGAAATGGACCAAAGATCATACACCTGAACTGATAAATGGTGATCTAGACAGTGGAGTCTAAATAAGGAAAGTTATTCAGAATGAATGTCTCTATCATAGTTTTCTTTCTCAAATAGAACCAAATAAAGTTAAAGATGCTATGAAGGATGCAGATTGGGTTACTGCAATACAGGAAGAATTGAATGAGTTTGAAAGAAATGAGGTTTGTACTCTTGTTCCAAGACCAAAGAATAGATCCATTATTGGCATAATGGGTGTTTAGGAACAAGACAGACTCTGATGGAATCATAACAAGGAAAAAAGAAAGTCTAGTTGCCAAAGGCTAATCTCAACAAGAATGTATTGACTATGATGAAATCTTTGCACCTATGACTATACTTGAAGGAATTATAATCTTTCTTATTTATGTTGCACACAAGAAGTTCAAAGTATACTAGATGGATGTTAAAAGTGCATTTCTAAATGGTGAGCTTGATGAGGAGGTATATGTTGAACAACCTTCTAGTTTTGTGAATCCCAAATATCCAAATCATGTCTACAGGTTGGATAAAGCTTTGTATGGACTCAAGCAAGCTCCAAGAGCCTGGTATGAAACATTGGCTCAATTTCTACTTGAAAGTGGTTTCACAAGAAGTACCATTGATAAAATCTTGTTTTATAGAAATAAAGGTAAGGATTTATTACTGGTTCAAATATATGTTGATGATATTATATTTGGATCTACTAATGAGAAACTCTGTGAAAGATTTTCAAAGCTAATGCAGTCCAGGTATCAAATGAGTATGATGGGAGAGATGAGCTATTTCTTGGGGTTGCAAGTGAAACAGACTGATGAAAACATTTTCATAAGTCAGTCTAAATATACCAGAAACTTACTCACAAAGTTTGAAATGCAAGACTCTGCATCTGCTACAACTTCTATGGTACTGCAACCAAGCTGGATCAAGATACTGGTGAGCCTGTAGATATGACAACATATAGAGGTATGATTGGATCACTTCTATACATAACTACCAGTAGACCATATATTATGTTTGTAACTTGTCTATGTGCTAGATTTTAGTCAAATCCAAGGGAACCACATTTGATTGCTGTTAAGAGAATTTTTAGATATTTTAAAGGAACCATCAATCTTGGATTATGATATCCTAGAGAGTCTAACTTTAAACTTATAGGCTATTCATATGCTGATTTTGTAGGATGCAAAATAGACAGGAAAAACACAAGTGAAAGTTTTCAATTTCTAAGTAAAAGAATTGTCTCATAGTTTAGCAAGAAGCATAAATCATTCTCAACATTTACATCAGAGGCAGAATATATAGTAGTAGGAAGCTGTAGTGCTCTGATCTTATGGATGAGAAATCAGCTGTTAGCTATGGGTTGAACTTCACAAAAATTCCTATTTATTGTGATAATCAAAGTGTTATTGCAATGACATGAAATCTAGTTCAACATTCTCTGATAAAACATATCAGCATCAGATATCATTTCATAAGGGAACATGTCATGGAAGGGACAATTGAAATGTATTTTGTTCCAACAGATCAACAATTAGCAGACATATTCACAAAGCCTCTGTGTGAAGCAACTTTTACAAGATTGGTTTCTGAACTGGGAATGATGATAAGTGGCTCAACACCAAACATGTAGCATATATTCATCAGTGATTAAACTCTTGGAAGTGACTTAGGTTCTGCAAACTCTGATGTCCTTAACCATCACTGTTTATAGTAAATTCTGTTAGAATATGTGGTAAACTCTGTTAGAGAATGAAGTAAACTCTGATCTATGGAGAGTATAATCTTTGATCTCAATCAACAAGTCAAACTCTTTATTATTGTCATTTATTTTTCAAATATATAATTATTCTTAATTATTTTATTTATGACATCATATTTAATTTTGTGATGTCATATTTGTTAATCACTAATTGGAGTAATACTGACTGCGCGTGTTTGTCACGAAAAATGTTTCATTTTTATACACAGATACACACGTATATATTGTATTTTGAGAATTGCACTACTCATTACTCATCCCATTAGACGTTGCCATGTGTCCTTCTAACAGTTAAAAGACAAATTGAGAGGGAAGTGTTAATCCATTCGTATTCTTACTTTGAATTACTATTCTCACCTTCTTCTTCTTTTTCTCTCTATCTCGTCGTACAAAACCCTATTCTCTAAAGCTTCATTAATCTGTATTAATGGGTCCTAATAAGGGAATAATCTTTGAGAATTTTATGTTTTCAACCACTAACTACACTGCTCTCTTGAATAAATCAGAAGCACCTGAGGCGTTTCATATAGTTCAAGATTTTCTCAATCAAAGCAATATTGGGTATGCTCTTCAAGAACCCAAAGAGATTTATGCTCAAACACTGACCAAGATTTAGTCGACTGAAACATTCAAGATGCTGATGATGATGAGGAGCCTATCATCACATTCAACTGCAATGGGTGCCATTCTATAACTCATGAGGTGGTGCATCAGGATTTACGCCTTCCTGCAGTGGCTAAATATGATGATCTAGTTGATGATTTCATCATCAGGGCTTTCTTAAAAAATATTGGCTACGTGGGTAGCCGATATAAACTAGGCAGTCCAACCAGGCCCCATCTCCGTAAAGAATGGAGCTTTTTCTTTGACTGCATCACTAGGGTGTTCACTGCCAAATGCACCAACTTTGATGCCATCCCCCAAATTTCTCAGCAAATTAGGTATTTTCTGACCCACAATCTCTCTTTTAATTTTCCTTGTGCATTGATTAGGCTGATAGCAACAAAACTTAAAGTTAAAGAAGATAGACCTACTATTTATTATGCTAGGTTTCTGCAATTAATTTTTAGTTATATGTTGCCTAATGTTGGTTTTAAGGATGATTAGGATCTGCCTATTTTTTACAATTAATAAGAGATTATTTTCTGACTTGACAAGGCAAGATGTCAAGAAAGAAAATGAGGGCATATTGCCTCAATTGTTTTATCTTGTATGGGTCAGGCTTCTTCTGAATTAGAGAATGCCTACCATATATGGATTGGATTTTTTTCCTGTGACTGAGAATCAGAGTTTAACCCATTCTAGTTCTAGCCCAAGTCACCCTCTAAACACTGATACACAAACTCTATCAACCTCTGTTATCTCCCAAAAGACTTCAGTTGCAAAACACACATCTCAGGCACAGGGCTCAGGCCTCAAAAGAAAGGGCAAATCAGTGTCACGGTCTCCTCCCAAAAAAAGGAAATTAATTGATGAACAAATAGACTCTGATGTCAGTGCTGAAGTCATGGTATTTACTATCAAGAAATCTGTCAAATTTGCCTCAAATGTTGCTCATGCTTCATTCATGAAGTCATTCCATGTCAATCCAATATTAGAGCCTGTTAAGAAGAAGATGAGACTTGTTAAAGGCAAAATCTCACAATATTTCTTTTCAACTGAAGCTCTAAACTTTGATCCACTACACTCTGATGCTGTTATAAAGTCTGACAATTCTGCATTGTCTGACCAAATTGTTAGGGATTGTGGTACCATCAATGTAATCAACTAATATTTACTTAGATTAATTAATAATTAACTAAGTAAAACATACTGTCATATATAATTTGACACTATGTTTAAAAATGTCGCTTGTAATAAGATGTTCAAATAGTCAAGTAGGTGACAGTAAATATCAATAGTTACTATCATATGTAAATGGAATAAATGATCCATGAAGTAGAAGTTCATAAAGTGTTTATGCACATCATAGATCAAATCTTCAACAGTAACATTCTACATCCTGGAGCCTACGACAGTATATTCAAGTGACAACAACTTTTGAAACAGACGACAGTAACTATTCTTTGACAGTAAACTTGGCGGAGAATAAAAACTCTATGACAACAAGTTCCACTGACAGCAATTATCCCTTGATAGTAAACTTGGCGGAGATTAAAGATTCAAGACAGCAAGTTTCCTGACAGTAGCTTTGACGGGGAGAGTTGACAGCATGTTTGGCGGAATAGTTGACAGTACCTTTGGACGATAGCATGTTTTAGAAGACTGGTAAGCCTGACAGTAAAGTATGCGGTAACAAATTTGCTGTCACCAAAGTGAAGCTAAAGGTTGATAGTAACTTTCAGTGAAGCTGACAGTCTGTTTTAAATAGCAAACTAGGTAAAGTCATTCACAGATTGATCTTGACATTTCTACCTGGTCTGTTAAGTCTACAACCTCAACTTGAGAAAAAGCAAGCATAAAGGTGAAACGTGCTCATGGTGTCAAGAATGTCAAATCTTCACAGAGTACCTTTATCTACATTTGGAATGAAGACAAGACTTATGGAGAAAAAGTGATATTACTAATTCGAGTATTGTCCAGGAAACAAGGGAAAATGTACTTGTAAGTGAGATATGTATTGTAGTTTAAATACACACATCTCACAAACAATTTCCCTAACACATATACAACCGAGCTTAACTTTTCTCAAGCGTAGAAACACCAACAATATCTTGTTATTGTGTCTATTGAAGCTGGAAACATTTTCCAGTCAGTTGTAGCAATAAAAATTAATAAAATTAATTTTTAAAGTAAAATACCTTGTGTCTTTAGCTTGCTTGCTGCTTGCCTTGCAACTTAATATCATTTCTTTTGTTTGTTGTTAGCAAAAAAGTGATAAATTTATTAAGTTGCATTCAACCCCCCTTCTGCAACACTCATTCTGTTTAACAACTGGTATCAGAGCAGCAGGTTAAACATACATAACCTGAAAAGATTTAAAAATGAGTGCACAGAAAGTAAGCAACATAAAAATACCCACATTTGACAAAGAGCATTACAACCTCTGAAAAAGAAAGATGATGTTGTTCATAAAAATGGTCAACCCACTCTATCCTGAAATCCTGGAGAATGGTCCATTTGTCCATCAAACATATGTACCTGAGACCACAGACCACAGTAGATGGTTAAACTATTTCAGCCTACTGGGTTCCTAAAAAGGTTTCAGAGTACACTGACACTGAGAAGGAAAAAGTATCTCTAGATGATTGCTTACAATTTATTATCATTGAGGCACTTGACAATGTCATGTACAACAACATTGTCAATTGTACTAGTGTAAAGTAAATATGGGAAACCATTGAGATACTCTGTAAAGGGACAGAGGAAGTGAAGGAGAATCAAAGACAGATTCTGGTGTCTCAGTATGAAGCCTTTATGGCTAAACCAAGTGAAGGGTTGACTGAGATGTTTGAGAGGTTTAATAGGCTGATCAATGACTTGCAGCTGCATGGAAATTTTTATGACAAAAAAAGAGGTAAACATGAAATTCATGCTGACACTTCCTGACCACCTAGAGCACAAGGTTTCTGCCATAAGAGAAGGAAGAGATTTATCAAAAGTTTTTCTTGAAACTTTGTATGGCATCCTTAAAACCTATGAGCTAGAGTTGCTGCAAAAGAGAGCTATCCAAGCTGGTCAAAGAGGAAAGATGGTCAACACTTCTAATGCTCAAGTGGCTCAGGATCCACAGCTGATGCAACTCAAAGAATCACAACATCAACAGCAAATAAAAATTGAAGAAATTACAGATAAAGATGAAGGTGTGACTCTGGAACTCAAGAATGGTGAAGAAGATGAGTTTTATACTTTTGAGGAACTGGATAACATGGAAAATAAAACAATGGCCTACATGGCAAGAAAGTTCTAAAACTTGAGATTCAAGAAGAACAAAACCTTTAAACCAAGAGGACAAGGCTCCAGGGTCAACAAGTCAAATAGCTCAAAACCTGGAGGAAGTGGCAAAGGTGGATACAAGACATGCATGGTAGACAGATCCAAAATAAGGTGTTACAACGGCAGTGAAATGGGGCATTTTACAACAGAGTACAAAAAGCCAAAACAAGTGAGAAGAAATGACAGTGACTATGAGGAACTTAAAGCAAAGTATGAAGCCTTGCTGAAAAAGCAACAGGGAAGAGCCTTTGTGGCTGAAGGAAAATGCTAGGAAGATTCAGATGAAGAGAAAGAAGAAGAATATGGAAATCTTGCTCTCATGGAAAGTCCTGGAGAAGGTTCATCCACTTCATCAAGTCATGTACCTTTTCTTACTACTGTTGATATGACTATCGCAGTATAAGAAAACTGTTGAAAGTCTAAGTTCAGAGATTTTTAATATTCATACAAGCATGTTAACTGCAAACGAGGAGATAGCTATATTATCTAGTGCTAATGGGTTCTTAAAACTTAAAAATCATGAACTTGAACTAAAACAGAATGCTTTTGAGTCTCTTCAACAAGAAAATGAAATTCTTAAGAACAAAATTGTTTGTGCTTCTCAGATTGAGGAATTCCTTAGGAAACAGATTTCTGAGAATGAATTAAAAATCAAGGCCTACAAGTATTCCTCTTCCTTGTTAAAATCTTACCATGATGATAACACTGAAAATCAAAAGGTAGGTATAAGTTTTAACTATGAGAAGAAAAATAGGAAGAAACATGTTGTTGAAGAAGAAAGCAAACATACTGTCAAACCTTCTATTTTAAAGAAAGTAAAGAATCTTTTGTTCAAAAAGGAATAATTTGAATTTGATGAGGTAGCATTAGTAATAAAATAAGAGATAGATGATGAGGACAAAGAAGCTTTCAATAAATCCTTTAAGGTAAAAGATACTGTCAAATCCCTAAGACAGTTAGTATTGATCCTGGCAGTAACATTTGTTTAAAAGATACTGTTAACACTGGCTCGACAGTAAGTTTAGAAGATGTTGTCAAGACTGCAAGATCCAAACTTACTGTCAAGACAACTACACCTAAACCTACTATCAACACCAGCATGATAGTAACTTCTAAACATACTGTCATGAAGACCAAGAAGAATAGAAATAGAAAATTAGGAATAAACAAAAAGAACAATTATAATTATATTCCTAATACTCCTAGAAAGTTGTGTAACAATTGTGGGTCCTCTAGTCATCTAAATCATTTTTGCAACAATGACAAGTCTAACGTTAAGAATGCTACCTCTAGCAATGAAAACTTACACAACATGCCTTTAAAGAACAGACGAGTAACTCACTGCGGTGATTTTGATTGTATTTCTTGCAAAATGAACTTGATGAGTATTTACTTTAACATGCCATTTGCTAGTAATCAAGAATGTCTGCATAAGAATACTAAAACTGAAAAGGTAAAGACTCTAAGTCCACCTAAAGTTAGGTGGGACAAGCAACCCAAGAGAAAAGCTACCAAACTAGTAATCAAATCAGAATGGGTAGCTACAGGAGTCTTGTTAAAAGCAAGAAAAGATAATTTAAGAAATCCAACTTCATGTTGTGATCAAGTTAAACAAATGGACCCAATGAGAATTGGGTACCAAAAGCAACTTGAAATATTTTGCTTTACAGGGCAACATGAAAAATAAAGGAATCATGTAGATCATTGGTAGTGGATGCTCAGGACACATGATAGATGATAAAGACCTGCTATCACAGTTCAAAGAAATGGTTGGCCCTTATGTAACCTTTGGTGACAATAACATTGGTTTCACAATGGGATATGGCATACTGGAGGTTGGAAATCTGAAGATTGAGAAAATTGCTCTAGTAAATGGTTTGAAGCACAATTTATTGAGTTTCACTCAATTTTGTGAAAGAGGTTTCAAGGTTGGTTTTAATCAAGACAGATGCTCCATTGTCAATAAGAAGACAGGAGAAGAAGCTCTTCAAGGAGTAAGGAAAAGAAGCCTCTACATAGCTGACTTGGACTCTGTAAGGAAAGATAAGGTTTACTATTTCTACAGTAAGGCTTCTCCATCTGAAAGTTGGCTGTGGCATAAGAAGCTCTCTCATTTAAATTTTGAAGCAATGAATCATCAAATGAAGAGAGAGAGTTGGTGAAAGGGCTGCCTCAACTTGAATTCTCTCAAGAAGGATTGTGTGAGGATTGTCAGAAAGGGAAGCTAAGGAGACTTGCTCATAAAAGCACTCCTAGTGGTTCAATAAATGAGGCATTTCAACTAATTCATATGGACTTATTTGGTCCTGTGACTATGCAATCACTTGATAGAAAAAGATATGCTTTAGTGGTTGATGATTTTTCAAGATATACATGGGTGAGATTTCTAGCATCTAAAGATGAAGCTGCACAAGAGATTATTGACTTGGTTAGGGTTCTGGACAAAAATCCAAAGTTCAAAGTACAAATTTTAAGAAGTGATAATGGTACTGAGTTNTTCAATAAATGAGGCATTTCAACTAATTCATGTGGACTTATTTGGTCCTGTGAATGTGCAATCACTTGCTAGAAAAAGATATGCTTTAGTAATGGTTGATGATTTTTCAAGATATACATGGGTGAGATTTCTAGCATCTAAAGATGAAGCTGCACAAGAGATTATTGACTTGGTTAGGGTTCTGGACAAAAATCCAAAGTTCAAAGTACAAATTTTAAGAAGTGATAATGGTACTGAGTTTAAAAATAGTGTCATGAATGATTTCTGCAAAGACAATGGAATCACTCAACAATTCTCTGCACCAAGGACACCTCAACAAAATGGTGTTGTTGAAAGGAAAAACAGAACTCTTATTGAGGCCGCAAGAACAATGTTGAGTGAAGCAAAACTTCCTACCTATTTCTGAGGTGAAGCAATCAATACAGCCTATTACACTCAAAACAGGACTGTAGTTAACAAGGCCTATGGAAAGACACCCTATGAATTGCTCACAGGAAGGAAACCAACTGTCAATTATTTTCATGTCTTTGGAAGCAAGTGCTACTTCATGAAAGGTTCAACTGAGATCAAAGGAGAGTTTGATACAAAAGCACTTGAAGGAATTTGGGTATGGAATTGACAGGACTGCATACAGAGTCTACATCATAGATTACAAGACTGTAGAGGAGAGTGTAAATGTCACCTTTGATGAAACTAAATTTCTTGGAATTGAAAGAAGTCAAGAGACAGAATCTTTAGCCTTTGAAAATCAAGGCTATCTAGAAGAGATTGAAGAGGATTCACCAAGAATTGATCACATAATTTTGGGTCCAACCATGGTTCCTAACCAGTCTGGAGAAAATGAAGGAACTACCCAAACAACTGATCTTTCTAGGAATGTTCCTATGAATAGTGGACTTCAGGAAATTGATGCTGTCAACAGTGCAAGATCAAAAGATGCTGTCAATCAGCAAAATGTTAAAGACTCTAGTGATTCTCAAAGAGGAACTAAATGGAACATGGATCACACTAATGATTTAATCATTGGTGATCCAGGAACTGGAGTCAAAACAAGAAGAAATGTGGCCAATGAATGTATGTATTTTTGTTTCCTCTCTCAACGAGAACCTAAAACTCTTGAAGAAGCCTTAGCTGATCCAGATTGGATTAATGCCATGCAAGAAGAGTTTAATCAATTTGAGAGAAGATGTGTTTGGGAATTGGTGCCTAGACCAAAGAACAAATCCATTATAGGTACTAAATGGGTTTATAGAAACAAGATGGATGATTGTGGTACTGTCACAAGAAACAAAGTAAGGCTGGTGGTATAAGGTTACTGTCAACAAGAAGGGATTGATTATGAAGAAACATTTGCTCCTGTTGCCAGACTAGAGGCAATTAGAATATTTTTGGATTTTGCTGCATACAACAACTTCAAGGTATTTCAAATGGATGTCAAGAGTGCTTTCCTTAATAGAAAGTTAGAAGAAGAAGTGTATGTTGAACAACCCCCAGGCTTTGAAGATCCAAAAATGGGAAACTTTATGTACAAACTGCTCAAAGCATTGTATGGACTAAAACAAGCACCAAGAGCTTGGTATGATACTCTTTCTAAGTTTCTTCTTGATAACAACTTTACAAGATGGATTGTGGATAAAACTCTTTTCTACAAAAAGCATGGAAAGTATATCTTTCTAGTTCAAGTATATGTTGATGACATTATCTTTGGATCAACAAATGAAGACTTGTGCAAGAAATTCTCTGAGTTGATGCAGAACAAGTATGAGATGAGCATGATAGGTGAATTAGTATTCTTTCTTGGACTTCAAGTCTATAAAAAAGAAGATGGAATATTTATTTGCTAGACTAAATATGTTAAAGATCTTTTAAAAAGATTTGATATGGAAGACTCATCTCCTGCAAAGACTCCAATCTCAAGAGGAACTCAACTTGACAAGGATCCAAGATGAAAGAAGGTGGACAACAAAATGTACAAAGGCATGATTGGCTCTATTCTCTATGTAACAGCTAGCAGGCCTGCCATTATGTTTACTACAGGTTTATGTGTAAGGTTTCAGTCTGATCCCAATGAGTCACATCTAATGGTGGTAAAAAGAATTCTTAGATATGTGAAAGGCACTCAAAATCTTGTCCTTTGGTATCCTGAAGAATCTGGTTTTGATTTGGTTGGATACTCAGACTCAGACTATGCAGGATGCAGAATATAGACAGAAAAAGTACAACATGAAGCTGTATGTTTTTGGGAGAAAGATTGGTGTCATGGTTTAGCAAGAAGCAGCATTCAGTGTCAAATTCAACTGCAGAGGCTGAATATATTGCAGTTGGTAGTTACTGTGCTTAGTTACTTTGGATGAGGAACCAGCTACTGGACTATGGGTTGACTCTGCAAGGAATTTCTATCTTCTGTGACAACACTAGTGCCATAGCAATTTCTGATAATCCTGTTCAACATTCCAAAACTAAGCACATTGACATCAGGCATCATTTTATTAGAGAGCATATGTGGAGGAAGGCACAATCAAGCTG
Source organism: Oenanthe javanica (assembly GCA_008931105.1). Taxonomy (NCBI): domain Eukaryota; kingdom Viridiplantae; phylum Streptophyta; class Magnoliopsida; order Apiales; family Apiaceae; genus Oenanthe; species Oenanthe javanica. The sequence continues at coordinate 9,247 of QRFB01007248.1, read as the reverse complement.
ATCTATGTGCCCACAAAGAAGCAACTTGCAGATATATTCACCAAACCATTGGATGAAAAAACTTTCAACAGGCTAGTGAGTGAATTTGGTATGTTAAATTTAACCTGTTAATGTAATCTTGTTTAGTTGATAAGTTAACTAAATTTCACTGTGAATTAATTGCCTATAGAGGTGTTTTGATTTCTTTCACAGTGGAAAGACATGATGATATTTAACTGAGAGGTTAACTAATTTATTTTTAAGTAACTTAATTCCTATGTGATCAATAAAAGATGTTGTCAAGTTACTTGACAGTATGCTTTATTCATACTGTCACATAATGATAAGTTACTGTCAAAATTTGTGAAAACATACTGTCACATGGTTAATAAGTCCTGACAGTAAAGTCTGCGGGATTAAAACTTATTGTTGAACCCTGTGGAACTTACTGTCAAATGACTGAGAAAACTTGACAGTATGTTTCACGGGATTAAAACTTACTGTCAAATCTTGTGAAACCTACTGTCAAAGGAATGAGAAATAATGACAGCATAGTATGCGGGATTGAAACATACTGTCAAAGTATGAAACTTACTGTCAGTATTATTTGACAGCATAGTTTTCCAGAAAACCCCGCATAACATACTGTCAACAATTAACATTAGATTTATTCATTTATTTATTAATGTTACTGTCAAGAGTGTTTGTCATTTTAGCGCAGAAGTTTCTGTCGAGAAATGGAACTTGAAGACAACTGTCACTTAAAATCGTTTAAAATTCCTTCTTGACAGTACCTTTTTCACATCATATATAACTAAAATTTCTCTCACTCTTTACTTTACTTTATTTCTCTCATAACTTCTCTACTCTATTACACCCTTAAAAATCTCCATTTTCTCTGCAACTTCTTATTCTAAACCGTCTTCCAAATACTTAAATCTTTCTTTCTTTCTTAACCCTAACATCAATCAACCATGTCTAGACCTTAAATTCTCTGCACCTTAGCTCAAACCAACTTCACCACCATCGCTTCAGTGGGTGAAGCTGGTGAAGCCTTCAAACCTTTTGTTGGCTTCATGAACAATTCATACCTCACCTAAGCCCTAACCGCAAGTCCACGTCTCGAAATCCCTAGACTTTCTCAATTCTGGACCTCTACTGTATGTGAGGGGGAGCAAGATGCAAGCTCTATCTCCTTTCAAATCAATGGTACCACTTACACCATTGATTCCTCTCACATCAATGAAGCTCTTCATGTGGAAGAGGCTGAATGCTCGCTTTTTGAGGAGCCTGCAAGTGAAGAACAACTCACCAATTTCTTCAAGATTGTTGGGTATGCTAGACCCAAACAGAATGCTAACAATGATGAACGGTACCCTTCGGGAGGCATGAACAGAAAGTACCTCAACAAAGAATGGAACATGATTCTAGACGCTGTCTTCAGGTCCATGTCAAGAAAAACAAGTGGCTAGAATGAAGTGACGGATACATCATGAGGATAGTGCATTCCATGGTGCACAATTATAGAATTGATGTTGGAAAGCTCCTGATGCCCCTGTTCAAGCTATGTTGGGAAAGAAAGAAGCCAGAAAACCGGTAATTTACTATCCTAGATTTTTTATGCTTATAATTAACTCTATTGTAGGCATAATTAATTTAGATAGTGTTCAATGCATGGAGTCCCCAACTCTAAAAAAAATACTCATTCTTTGTTATCTAATAAACCCCTTAACACTGAATTGAGTATGTTCATAACTGATTTCATGCTTGCAACAATAAAAAGTTTAAATTTAAAAATTGTTGGAGACTACCATGTATTTTCCTTGAGTGATGAGAATGGTGTTGCCTTCTCCATTCCTAACCCACACTCTAAACCTTTTGAAGGACTCGGCCTTCTAGACTCATCAAGTCTGTAAGCCAAGGGTCTGGTTCCTCTCAAAAGGACTAGGTATCTAAAAGGATGAGAACTACTCAACCTATGATAGAAACCTTTCCACAGGTAGGTGGTAAAATTGCACTAGATGCAACAAATAAGGGTGGTAGTCAGATCACAAAACCCACAGAGGGCCCTGGTGAGCCTAGGAGAAAGAAGGCAAGGGTATAAACCTCTGACAGCCAGGATGTGTCCTCTCAAAAGGGCACATCTCTTAAAAGGGATAAAAACACACCTTTAGATGTCCCCTCTTAACAGGAGACATCTATTGAACTTGGCCAGTCTCCCATGGCACCCTGTAAAGAGTCTGCACAACAAGTTGAACTCACTCAACCTGATCCCACACTTGAAGATATTCACACAATAGGGCTAAAACATGTGGAACATAGTTCATTCAATTATAGTGCATCACACTTTACCAATATTGAAGATCAAAATTTTGATGCACTATTTCAACAATGGGATGAAACTGATCATATCAATCCACAAGAACCTTCTACTCAAAGGGTAGAAGAGATTGTTGTCACAGCCTCTGTAGCTTTTAATGTCAAAGTTACTGTCAATCCTCATGATAGTAACTTCTCAACAGAAGCTACCACAGATGCTGTCAACATTCACAATTTAGACAACAGTTCTCCAATGGCCACCACTTCTCTGCAGAATGAAGATGATGATTCGGCTCTAATTTCAACCCTACTAAAGGTAAAATATACACCTCTTGTGCAAGATGTACCTGCTCAGTCTCTTGCACCTAGGATGAGTAAAGGTGTGAAAAGAAAAAGAGGGATAAAAGAAAAGAGAAGTGAGAATAAAAATGAGGGGCTGGGAAAATCCCAAGCAAAAGGAGAGGGCCCTGAGCAAGGCCAAAATAAAAAAAAGATGTGGGAGCCCAATAATCAAAGGCATTAGGCCTGGAGAGTGAGTTAGTGAGGAGTGATGAGATCACTCAGAAAAAATAAGAGAGTGTGAGAACCATCACAACCTCCAAATTCTCTGAACAAGCTGATGAAAGGTTGAAATCCCTTTCACATAAGGTCACCAAATTGTCAAAGAATCTGGATACAGTGGGAAGGAATCAAGTCAAGTTGGTGAACAGGATGGCTAGTTTGGAGCAGACAATGAATGAAGGGTTCAAGGCCATCTTTGACAAGCTTCAGAAGTTTAATGCTAAGTTTTCAATCCCTGCAGTTGCTACCTAAACTAAGGAGGAGAAAAGTGATAAGGCTGAGGCTGAAGTGTTTGCAGAAAGTTGTGATAAGGAGACAACTCAAGCTGCATCTCAGGGGGGGAGTCAACTAGCATTACTATCTAGTGTGGCTACTGAGATTGCTACAAAACTTGGTGGTGATAAGGTAGAGAGACCAAAAGAGAAAGGTGTGGTGATTAAGGAGGGAGTTGTGAAGAAGGATTCAGTGGTTCATGTAGATGGAAAAGGGAAGGAGAAGCTCTTTCAAGATGGAAGTGATGATTTTATAATAGAAGAAAGTGAAGATTTTGATGATGAACAAGCTGCAATCCTGATGGTGGATGACAAGGAGAATAGTAGAGTTTTTGAAGATGCAAAGTTCAACAAGAGAATTAATGATTTAAGAGCCTCATCTAACAGAGATTCTAAGAAATTTTCTGATTCAATGAGACAGTCAACAGTGGGAGCAGCTGTGATGGTGTCTAGGAGCAACAAATGGGTAATCTCTGTCAGAACTGAAGGAGGTTTCAGTTGGTGTATAAGCATGGCTTATCTGAGTAGGCAGGAAATTGTTGTTATAGAAGCAATCAAACTTAAAATCAAAACAGATAAGTCATGGCTCAATGAAAATCTAAAAAGGACTTTGTAGAAGCTGATAGTTGAGAAGCTGTCAGAAGTAACTCAGGATCCCTTGGGAATCAAATTTGGTAGCTCCACAGATGGAAAATACAGATCTATGAACTTAGAGACGGTAAGCATGTGTAGGCCAAGGTCTGTGAAAGAAGCTTTTGACTATTTCAAGCAGATTCCAAGAAATGAAGAAAGGGATGAGGTGTTGAGGTGTTGGAAGGAGAATTGAGGAGGCTTGAAGAGTTGAGATTGAAGAAGAATGAGAAGAAAAACCAGGAGAAAAGGGATGAATATGATAGTGAAAAGCCTGATGGAGGTGCAGGTAGTTCCAGCCAACACAATATTGGTGAAGGATCTGTTGGGATTGGGGGCATATATACGCAGCGGAATTACGCTAAATAAAAAAAATTAACGAATCCCAAACGCAGTATCCGTGTATTATTGGTGGGTGATTATGAAGAATCAGATGTGTACCTTATTAAAGCTTTCCTTATGATGATTAAAGAGGTCCAAAAACGATGAATCACAGCAGCCCTTCACAAAGATCCGCTCTCTATCGGTATCTACACGAATGTCGTATCGTCTAACGATCACCGAAGTTAGGTACTAGCCTGTTTCTGCCTCTTTGAAGGAACCACACCAAGACCTGTAATAAAATTCCGAATCCAGACAGCCTCCTTGGCTGCTTCACAGGAAGCAATATACTCAGCCTCCATTGTAGAATCGGCAACCGTCTCTTGCTTTGAACTTTTCCAGCTTACAGCACCTCCATTTAGACAAAATACAAAACCAGACTGAGAGATCGAATCATCCTTGTCTGTTTGGAAACTAGCATCGGTGTAACCTTTTACAACCAGCTTTTCCTCTCCTCCATATACCAAGAATTGATCTTTAGTCCTTTTCAAGTACTTAAGAATATTCTTGATTGTCGTCAAGTGACCTTCACCTGGATTAGACTGGTATCTACTCGTCATGCTCAAAGCATACGAGACATCAGGACGAGTACATATCATTGCATACATTATAGAACCAATTGCCGACGCATATGGAACTTTACTCATACGGTCCTTATCATCCAATGACTTAGGACTGTTTTCTTTAGAGATCGATATCCCATGAGACATAGGGACAAATCCCCTTTTGGCATTTTGCATCCCAAATCGATGCAAAACTTTATCAATGTATGTACTCTGACTTAGGCCAATCATTCTTCTTGATCTATCTCTATAGATCCTGATACCTAATATATAGGTCGCATCGCCTAAGTCTTTCATTGAGAAATTTTTACCCAACCAAGTCTTAACAGCCTGTAAAGAAGGAATGTCATTCCCTATTATTAATATGTCATCAACATATAGTACTAGGAATGCCACATTGCTCCCACTAACCTTCTTGTAAACACATGGTTCATCTTCATTTTGAATAAACCCAAACTCTTTGACGGTTTCATCAAAATGAATGTTCTATCTTTTCGAGGATTGTTTCAATCCATAAATTGATCGACGCAATTTACATACCTTTCCAGCATCCTTTGGATCAATAAAACCCTCAGTCTGTGTCATGTACTTGACCATAGTAAGCAACTATAGCAAGCAAAATCCTGATGGACTTGACCATAGCCACTGGTGAAAAAGTCTCATCATAGTCAATACCATGAATTTGCTTGAAACCTTTTGCCACCAATCGTGCCTTATAGGTCTGTACATTACCATCCATGTCGGTCTTCTTCTTGAAAACCCACTTGCACCCTATAGGTTTTACCCCTTTAGGTGGATCAACCAAAGTCCATACTTGATTAGTATACATGGATTCCATCTCAGATTTTATGGCATCCAGCCATCTCTTGGATTCTGCAGTGTTCATATCATCTTGGTAGGTGAGATGCTCATCTTCATCGATAAGCATCACATCACCATCTTGAGTTAAGAGAAATCCATAATATCTCTCAGGCTCATGGCGAATCCTACTAGACCTACGAATAACCTGTGTTTCTTGAGCAGTGTTGTGGTCTTGTACATCCTGCTCAAGTTCCTCCATTGGTTCAATGTTATCTTGTGGGCCTCGAACTTCATCGAGATCTATTATCCTCCCACTGTTTTTCTTCGAAAGCATTTCTCTTTCAAGAAAAACTGTAGTTCGAGCAACAAACACTTTGTTCTCGGAAGGATTATAGAATGAATAACCCTTTGTTTCAATTGGGTATCCCACAAAGTTACATTTGTCTGATTTAGGTCCTAGCTTTTCAGAAGTTAAACGTTTCACAAACGCTTTACATCTCCATATTTTCATAAATGACATGCTATGACATTTCTCAGTCCATATCTCATATGAAGTCTTCTGAACCGTTTTAGTAGGAACTAGGTTAAGTGTATAAGCAGCCGTCTCCAAGCGTAGCCCCAGAAACTAATTGGAAGATCTGCATGACTCATCATCGATCGCACCATATCCAACAAGGTACGATTTCTCCTCTCAGAAACACCATTCTATTGTGGTGTTCCGAGAGGAGTGAGTTGTGATACAATACCACACTCTTTTAATAAACTCTTAAATTCATGGCTTAAGTATTCACCTCCACGATCAGATCGTAGAGTCTTAATACTTCTGCCAGTTTGCTTTTCTACTTCAGCTTTGTATTCTTTAAACTTTTTAAAAGAATCGGATTTGTTCTTCACAAGATACACATATCCATATCTACTGATATCATCAGTAAACGTGATAAAGTAGTAAAAGCCACATCTTGCCATAGTACACATAGGACCACATATATCACTATGTATAAGTTTCAATCGTTCAGTGGCCCTTTCACCTTGTTTAGTAAAAGGAGCTTTAGTCATTTTTCCAATGAGACAGGGTTCACATGCNCATAGTACGCATAGGACCACATACATCACTATGTATTAGTTCTAATCGTTCAGTGGCCCTTTCACCTTGTTTAGTAAAAGGAGCTTTAGTCATTTTTCCAATGAGACAGGGTTCACATGCTTCGTACGATTCAAAATCAAACTTATCCAAGTATCCATCTTTATGTAACGTGGAAATGCGCTTCTCATTTATATGGCCTAAACGACAGTGCCAAAGGTATGTTTGATTTGAGTCATTAGTCTTAAGACGTTTGTTATTTACATTATAGATAGGAGTGTCTAAATCAAGAACATATAAACCGTTAAACAAACATGCAACCCCATAGGTAACATTATTCAAAGAAAAGGAACAACAATTGTTCTGAATTGAAAAAGCAAAACCTTTCTTGTCCAAACAAGAAACCGAAATAATGTTTCTGCAAATTGCAGGCACGTAAAAACAATTCTCAAGTTCTAAAATAAGCCCAGTGGGCAACGATAAATGATAAGTCCCTACAGCCAAAGCAGCAACCTTTGCTCCATTTATACTCCTAGGTCGACCTCTCCCTTAGCCAAAGTCCTACTCCTTTGTAGTTCCTGCACATTTATACAGAGAAGCACATTCAGTGTCCAAATACCTGAATCAGAAGCTTGACCAGCCTTCTTCTTCTTCAGATCCTCCAAATAAGCATGACAGTTTCTCTTCCAATGACCTGGTTTACCACAGTANTCTATAACATAAATACCTGAATCAGAAGCTTGACCAGCCTTCTTCTTCTTCAGATCCTCCAAATAAGCATGACAGTTTCTCTTCCAATGACCTGGTTTACCACAGTAGTGACAATCACCCATTGCAATAGCACATTTATGCTTTAAAGCCTATTTGGGATTAGCCTTTGGCTTGGGTGCTGAATCAGATCCAATCTTCTTCTTTCCCTTCCATTTACCTTTCCCTTTAGCCTTACCTTTCTTGTTCACCATCAATATGGGAGCAGTTCAGACTTTTTCATGTTGGTTTTAGCAGTTCGCAACATAGCCAACAATTCAGTAGGTGTTTTGTCTATCTCATTCATATTGTAGTTCATAACAAAATGAGTGTAGTTGTTGTTCAAAGATTGTAAGATTAAGTCAATCTGAGCTTCCCGACCAATCGGGAAACCCAAAGTATCAAGATACTCAATATAACCTATCATCTTCAGAACATGTGGTTGAACAGGTTGATTCTCTCCCTGCTTGCAAGCGTACAGTGCTTTGCTCGTGTCGAACCTTTCTTGACGAGCCTGTCCTTCAAACATCCTTTGAAGGTGTTCAATCATCTCATAAGCATCCATATGCTCATGTTATTTTTGAAGCTCAGCACTCATGGTTGCTAGCATGAGACATGCCACATCATTCACATCATCAATATGCTTCTGATAAACATTTTGNAATCATCTCATAAGCATCCATATGCTCATGTTGTTTTTGAAGCTCAGCACTCATGGTTGCTAGCATGAGACATGCCACATCAGTCGCATCATCAATATGCTTCTGATAAGCATTTTGTTGAGCGCGAGTTGCATTCTCAGCAAGAGGAGCAGGAGAAGGAATTTCAATGACGTGGAGCTTACATTCTTGCCTGAGGACAATCCTCAAATTCCTATACCAATCAAGGAAGTTAGTTCCTGTCAGCTTGTCCTTCTCAAGGGTTGCTCGTACGGAGAAAGTATTTGTATTGTTTGCCATTTAAATATCTAAAATGTTAAAATGCATAAATTTAGTTAGTCTGCAGAATTTTAATTATGTTCAAGTGATTATCATATACATTCATAATATATATCTCTCACTATTTTATTCAAATCAATAGCCCTAACTATTAATTCGGAAAACATTTCATTAAATCTTTCTGGTGAGCCAAGATCCATATTTCATCCATGTTTCAAGATAGCGTTGGCTAATACATCCAAAACACGATTATTTAGGTTGACAACATTTGTAAATTATATCAAATATAACTCTTGGATAGTTTGGTGGAACAACCCTTTGTACACATTTATCCAATAAATCTCACCAAACTCTATGCCTCTAAACCCACAATCCTATTGTGATGATTTAGTTAAGTTAGACCCAACGTTTAATAAACAAAGTACAATTACTTATCACATTTTCCCATGATTGATAAGAGCACTTTACTTTGGCAAACCCACTCCTTCTCAATCTAGATCTTAATGTGTATAAACATTGGAAGGCATCTATATTAACTTAATATTTATTTAGGGATTTATTATTTAACGATCATGATCCCATCATAAAGAGATTTTCAATTTTTCCTTGATTAAACAATCCATTTCAATATTCGTCAATGGTTTGATTTCCAGATCGTCGGAGAAGTCACAAGCGGTCTCACTTAAAACCCAACTTTCTTACAGATTAAATTAATAATCCGTTGTTGACAAAATCTCCCCATATCAGAAAAATGAAAATTCATATTCAATACCGTGTTTCATAAACACAAGAATCTCATAATCGTTTGTTCAATTTTAATATCTTGAGTCGTTACAGATTTTATCTTGTTTAAACAAGCATGGCATGGGTGTCGTATCTAATACACACATACATGATTAATCTAATTAACGGATGCATCATTAACTATTCTACACTAACATTCATACATCAATATGTAAAGTGCAGTATATAAAC
>QRFB01007247.1:13852-35638 GCA_008931105.1 Oenanthe javanica | reverse complement strand
ATGCAAAGCCAATGGATTAAACAAAAATCATTGGATACCACTTTGAAAAATGTGTATCCAATAAAAAAATAATTTATAGGGGACACTTTTTCACAATATGCGTATCTAGTTTAAATCATGGAAAAAATATTTGGTAACCCTTGCAAATTGTAGGTAACCCTCGCTCTTGTGTCGTGAACTTTCGTGTTTCATGTAGTTAAATGTGAAACTCGTATCTGACACATNTGCGTATCTAGTTTAAATCATGGAAAAAATATTTGGTAACCCTTGCAAATTGTAGGTAACCCTCGCTCTTGTGTCGTGAACTTTCGTGTTTCATGTAGTTAAATGTGAAACTCGTATCTGACACATATTCGATTTATGTGCTTTTTGTGTCGTGTTTTTGTGTACACTAAATTAATTGTGTAGTTTCATTTGTCAAAAATCAAAACCAATATCCGTAATTTTTGTGTTGCGATTTCGTATCATGTACCAAATTATTAGCGGTCTAAAAATAGGTAACCCATGGTTGAGATAATTTTTAAAGTAAAATGCAATTAATATTTGTTTTTTGTTAAAATTCTTAATCTACTATGAAGGCAATATTTAAATGTTTAGTTTTAAAATCAAATATAGGTAATTTTGTATAAATAAAGTTTTGTATTAGAGTTGTAATTTTATATATAATTTTATTTTGATAAACATTTGTTTAAAATATCTGTTATGCTTATTGTATTATTTAATTAGATAAAACATGTTTTTTTATAAAATATTTTATTTTATTATTGTTGTTGATTTTTATAAAATTTTATTTTTAAATAATAAAATTATAAATAAAATGTACCAAAATGCATTATTTTAAATCTAATGAATCGGTGAAGGCCCTAATTACATTATCTTAAAAATAAAAAGTATTAAATTCCCTTTAGCGGTAGATGTGGCCCTAAGCCGAGGTTTTTCAAGACTCGTTTTAAGAAATTAATCACATCGTATTTTTTTATTAAATAGTTGATGTATGGGCTTGTGTTAATTATGTTTAATTATAGTTTATCTTAACAATTTTTATAATTATTTTAGAATTTATGTTGATATTAAGTTAGCACATTGTGAGAGTTTTTTTTTTGAAATCTTAATTTTTTTTGGGAGTATAAACTTATGTTTTTTATTTTTCCATTTTATTATATTTGTGATAATCATTAGATTGGATAAATTATTTTAAAATTTCATAGAATATTAAAAATAAGTCTATAGTGAAGTGTTTATTAAATTTTGATTTTTATATTTAGTGATTTATTTCATAATTACATATCAATTTTTATATATTATATTTAGATATAATTTTTTTTAATTAAAATTATGTTACATTATTTATTATAACTTTCAACTTATTCTAATTATATTCAATATATTTACCATTAATATTTTTTGTTTATCTAATTTTTTTTTTGTAGTATGTTAAAATATACAAGAATTATTACGTTAAATTTGCATGAATTAAGTGTTCAAATCTTATTAACTTTTTATCAAATTTGCTTGTATTAAGAGGTGCGTGAAAATTGAATGAAAGGTTCAGTCAAAATGTAGAGTACAAAAAAATAATTATTATGTTTTTTTGTTCACTTAGATCGGAAATATGGCTCCATTGTTATATCTGATTACATATTTGATTACATATTTAAAGACATGCTTCCTTGTTATAATGTACTTGTGTAAGAGAGGAATATATGAGGGTTTTTATATATTTAGAGCCTATGTTAGTCTAGTTCAGGGTTTTCACCGTCGTACCCCTGTGGGACACTTAGACACAATACTAATTATTTTGGGTGGTTTTTAGTGATTAGAAAAGGCGTGGTATTTGATGGATAAGAAGTTCGATGTTGCGCTTTGATACCAATTTTATGTAGCACTAGCTTAAGAAATGGTTGAAAACTAGGGATGAACCTATCATGCAAAGAAGTGAATTAATTAGAAAAAACAATTTTAGATTTATATAAACAATCATAAATTCTTAATAATTGATATCTGATCAATATAGTAATAAGAAATTATCCTAATTACTATTTAAATTAGCATATAAGTAAATTCTGAATATATGTATTTCTATGATAAAATGTACAATATTTAACAAATAATTTTATTATATTTTGCTCTGCACCATAATCCCATCTGCACTATTGAAATTACTTATGTCGAAAAAACTAAAGAGAGTAATAAGCTTAACGACCCCAAATGAAATTAATTGCGGTAATATGAAATTAATTTGAGAGATAATTAACCAATGGTCAAACTTTTAACTCTTTTTAGGGGTAATTTTGGGATATCATCGGGGAAATTGTTTGATAACATCGAGGATATTTTTTTAATAAATAGAAACACTAGGGAAGATTAGAAAACATCTCTAACCCGTGAGCCGCCATCTTCTCAAAGATCTAGCGTTATGTCACAAAGTGCTTCAAAAGAAATACAAGGTGATCATCTCTAATATAAGGTAGGTACAAAATTGAACTCCCGAATTTAAACTAGTCCTCCTTGGTATGTTTGTAGTTAGATCTATTTTATACAGAAAGTTTTGTTTTTTTAATTATGATAGCTATCAGATTTGTTAGTTCTATGTTGGTTTGATTCTCTCAGTTCATGTGTGACTGATATAAGATACGAATGTGTTTAATGCATCTGGTTTAATCTTTTTAAGGTATGTCGTCATTAATGAAAATTTATCTTCTTAGAATTGTGCATATGCCTATGAAATGTCTGTCAAATGCACCAGGCCTAAAATTTTAGGGATTTATTATGTAATCTGTATTAAATAAATAAAAAAATTGAAGTGGAAACTTGGGAAAGAAATATATGACACTCTATGTTATAATTGCTCTGTTAACTCTTACTCAGTGGAATCTCAGATATTTATACTTTTTTGTATAATCTTTAAGACTTCAGACTTGTAATATGNTACTTTTTTGTATAATCTTTAAGACTTCAGACTTGTGATATGAATTTTTTTATTAATAAATTAATTGGATAAATAATTATATAGATAATTATGCTCCTGTTTTCATGAATGTGTTAATTTCCTCTTCATCAGTGTAGAGGCATTGTCGGGAAGATCCTGGTAGCAGTTCCAAGGTCGTTGCACCATCCCGGAAACAGATATAGTGCGAAATTTCAACACTTAAACATTTGCTATTGTGAACCACACAATGTCTACCAGTAAGCGAGTTCTTGATTGCTCACCTGTAAAATCTGCACTTAAAAAAAGTTCAGCCTCTGAAGCCCCAGAAGATAGACCCCTCAAACGAGTTTCATTTTCTGGCCAGGCTTCGACAAAACCACCAATAGGCCGTCATGATGGTTAGATCTCAAATAATTGATTGCATCACAGATTATGTGCTATTCCTTCTTTTTTATAATCTTCCTCTATAATAGTTTTGTTGTTGAGCATTATGCAGGAACTAAAGTCTCAGTCTCTAGATTTGGCAGTGGAGATGTTGTACCTTCTCCAGTTAGTAGAACCAACAGCATGGACAACAGAGAAAAAAGTCCATCGTTGCCATTTCTAAAGGGTACGACTTATTTATCTTTTGACCTTCAATATATTTTTTCTCTGTAATCTCCTTTTTGCTCCTTTCGTAAGTGGGCTTGTTACTTGTTAGTTACTAAAATATCCAGGAAGTGGTATACTGTTATCTTGTGCAGTTATCATCAGTCTCCAGCTCAACACTTCTCTTACTTTTCTTGAATGGAATTAAATTGTATTGAACACTATGATGTAGTACTCTTGTGAGCTTAAGGTTATGCTTCATAAAAAAGCCGAATTCCCAGCTTCCACTTTCCACAGCTACATTCTGCTGATTATAGTTCTCATTAAAATGTCTCCATATCTACATGCTTCTGTTAGGTAAAGATTTATACATAACATTAGGTGCTTATGATCATGAATACTGTTCTGAGTACTTGCACTGAAGTTCAATTATATGAAGAGCTTCCAAGCTAGTTGTAAGGTTAATTGTTGTACCAATACCATATCCAAGAAATGAAATAGTATTAACTCCTGATGCTTAATTGTTTAGGTGTCCAGTTTCAGACTGCATCCAATCATTCCGGTACTAAGAGTGGAGAAGGCAGTAAGCAGACTGTTTTGCCTACCTGTCTGTCCCACAAGAATGGTCCTGCAATAGAGCGTGCATGGAGGTGAGTTCAGCCTTAAACTTATGTGCATTTTGTTATGCTGTCTATACATTGCGGTAAATTTTAGCAACTAAAGTGTCTATTTGTTTTTGTTGATTTTCTTAGCTCAAGTTTTATTTGTTATGTATGCACTTGATAATTATGTTTTACCTAGGCCGTTTATGAGTCGAGTAAAAGCCCGTTCTACAAGTCTTCAATCTCTCCCTAGCATAATACACCATCCTTTATTTGTACCTAAATTTAGTTTTCCATTTCTGGTAAATCTATGTAATATGTTTTCCTTGTTGAGAGGCAGTATAACGATTCAGGAGGTATATCGATGGGCAACTAATGAAAACATAAAGCGGTATAATTGAATGATTTGTGGGATGTTAACGGAGACCAGAAGCAACCCAACCAAACCCTTATTCTGCATTTACAACTATGTTGCAAGATTTATTTTTCTGCTTATTTAGATGGAGTTGGGGGTGAATCCTAAAGAAATTTGCATGTTTTTACTTCTTCATATGCTTGTTTTCTGCCTAACCTTGAGTGATTAAGCGTGAATGCTAAGTGTTTTGTTTTGTTTTTGTAGGGGCATCATCGAGGTTGAGTCGGTTTACTGTGATAGGACGAGGTTGTCTGTAGAAATGACAGCTCATCTTTCTGCCAAAGTTTCTCGAAAGGCTTATGATTTTTCGAAGAAGATCAACCCAAAATTGCTGTTCAAATTGCTTCCTCGTATTGAATGCTATCCAAGAATCTTTCAGGATTCATGCCCAAACAAAGACGACATTGCTCTGTATTTTTATCCAGCCAAAGTGGATGCCAAAGTCGATAGGTAATTCTGGACTTGTTGTATAAGGCTTCTGGTATATTGCTCCAATTATTTATGCTGTTTCTTCTATCTTCAGGCCTAAAGGGAAATATTCTGATCTATTAAGAGACATGAGATATAAAGATTTAATGATGCAGTCTCGTATTGATGATATAGAGTTGCTGATGTTTCCGTCAACAATCCTGCCAGCTGATTCTCAACGTGAGCATCATAAAATTTTGCAATATTGATAAGTTTGTTTATAAGAGTAAAGAGCACTTCGTGTACCCGCAGTTTGTGTGTCAGACCACTTGGGATACCACACTTCAAAAAGTACGACGCGCTATACTGCACTTCTTAACGTCCTAGCACTTTGCTGTTTTCCGTTAAATTGGACTAACACCGTCAGTTTTTTTGTTTTGGAGAAGAAGATGTTCTTCGTGTTCTTGAAGATCAAAGCAACTTTTGAAGATGATTCTGAACTTAGTTTTCTTCGTATGAGTAACCAAATTGAATCCCATGTGTTGAAGTACATGACTACGTGCTCCGTCTTCGTTAGAAATTGCTTGATTTGTAATTCATGATTTTCGGGTTATACTTGAATTTCTTATTTATTTTTCCGTTGATTTGTTGCATAAACTAATTACATGGTTACGTAGATCGGTGAAAGGACATGCTAGTGATATTTTTTGTTTGTGTTTATGGGTTGTTTTTGGAGCTCGTCGGAAAATTATTTTTCCGGTAAAGCTCGTCAGATTTCTTCAATTTACGGCCACATGGTTGCTTGTTTGTATGTATAATTGTTATATATGTATTCCTGGCAAGGCTAGCGTTATTTTGGTATAAAAACTGAGAAGCTTTGTTTGGGTTTTGTTTTGCCGTCGTTCAAGGTCACCGGAGACAATGACGGCGTTAGTCCAATTTAACGGAAAACAACAAAGTGCCAGGACGCTAAGAAGTGCAGTATAGCGCGTCGTACTTTTTGAAGTGTGGTATCCCAAGTGGTCTGACACACAAACTGCGGGTACACGAAGTGTTCTTTACTCTTTATTAATTGATGATTACAAGTTTCACCATCCCTGGGCCCTGGCCAAGTTTGTCATCCATTTTACTTTGCAAAACAATTTACTATACTTCAAATTTATTCTTACAAGTATTGTATGATAACCCGTACACTTTTGTATCAATTGCTTTTACCAGAGATAGCCGGACATCTTTTCATGTGGGGAGTCTTTCGCCGTGCAAAAGATGAGATCTGATTGCTGCTAGACTTACATCAAAGATGCTGAAGGACAGATGCTGGATAATACCAGTAACTGTTGATGTCAACAGTTAAGCACATTCTTAGTCAACACATAGAATGATGAACCATTAGTAAGAAACTGCTGTCAAAACTATAATGATTACAATTTATGTTTTAAAGTAAACGTATAATTTTGGATGAAGTAGATTTTGAAATTTGCTTGTTCTTGGTCACTGAAGTTATGGACCTTATGATATGTTTATGATCTCAGTGTGTTGTATAACGTGGCTAAATTATAGCCCAGTCTTTTGGCTGATTATAGGCATTGGTTTCATTAGCCGAGTTTCAATTTGGATCAAAAATTTGTATTGAAAATATTAATTTATCATGAGTTATTAATTTATCGATTATTAATTAATTGAGGTTTTACTGTACTGGTACATTATACAAAACTCTTCTTCATTTACACTCCAACGTAACACTACCTTTCATCTTCCACAGTTATTATCATTTCCTAACAATACAACCAACGTTACACAATTTCAATCACAGCCCACTTAAAAAGTTCATAAATTTAACACAACTATACCATACAAACGTGTGTGCATATATAAAAATTGAAAAGGGTTGAAATTCACCTCAGGACCAAAAGCTTCAAGAGCTTCTGTTGGAAATGTGATTGAATCGAGAGCCGTGCCTGTGAATGGAAAAGTAGGTAGCTGAGTTAATGGTGATAGTAGCTGTTTTGAAGAGCTTATACGAATACGACGCCGTTCCGTCCCATTCTTCAAGTACTATTTGCGACGGAGCTTCTTTCATTTCCAGCTCTTTCGGTGACCTGCTCCAATATTTTACAGCTTATAATTTGGAAATTAATACTCCCCCCGTCTCTAATTAGGTATTCATTTGACATTTTATACGTATTTTAACGTGAATAAAAAATATAGTTTAATAAATTATTTTTCAAAATTTTCTTTTCTAAATAAAAATTTAATATTTAAATATTTATTTAAAAAAAGAAAATTTGAAAAATAATCTATTGAACTATGTTTTTTATGCGCATTAAAATACGTGCAAGTTAAAGGGACAACTAATTAGGGACGTAGGGAGTAATAATAATAAAATTAATTTCTCAATCTCGAATTGCATAAAAAATTATTTCATCTACTGCTTTCTAAATTTTGTATTGAACAGTTTGTACGATTTGTTAATTATTATTTTTTAATATAAAAATAATACTAACTTTCAACACAATTTATTGATAAGAAGAAGAATACAAACATGAGTACTTAATTTCAAAAGAAAGATTATCACATTTTTATTTTTATAATCAATTCTTTAAAATTTGGGTCTTAGGGAAATATTTTAATCAAATTATATATTATATTTAATACTTTTTGTGAAAATTAAATGAAATAAATAAATATATTAACTATCCGCTATAAAGAAAACTATAGTGAAGAAGAATTTTTTTTTAAAAAAAAAGATTTTTTCAAGTTTGGATGTAAAAATGTGACGGAACCCATGTTATATATGAGAAAAGGCCCTATATGTCACAATTTGGGGGGGGAAATGTCCTAAATGGCACAACTCGTAATAATGGCCCTAAATAGCACTCTAAAACGCTACATAGTGTGGCGTTCTAGAAAATGGGTGAAAACGCTACTTCGTGTAGCGTTTTGCACTTTTTTTAAAAAAAAATCGGGGAAAAACGCTACTTCGTGTAGCGTTTTGCATTTTTTAAAAAAAAATTTTAAAATTTTTTTTAAAATTTTTTTGGGAAACGTAACTTAAAGTAGCGTTTTGGGGAGATTTTTTTTTTCAAAACTCTACACGATGTAGCGTTTTGGAGTGTTATTTAGGGCAATTTTTTTGGGGTGTGCCATTTAGGTCATTTTCTCCCCAAATTGTGATATATAGGGCCCGTTATATATCGAGCTAGTATATATTAGTAACGTTTTTTTTTTTGGCCAAGTTAGTATCAGTAACGTTGTTTGCATGTTATATTATGGAATTGCCCGTGAACACCGGTAAGCCCTTGTGTCCATACCAAAATGTAGAGACACATTTTTGTAACCCCAAAACCCTAGCTATCCTTTCTTGGATTTTACCCATTTGAAGCTTCGGCTTCAAACAAAGTTTAATCTTAAGGTAACATCATATATAATTATATATATCCCCCTATTGCATTGTTTTTGTAAATTTTTATAAGCTTTAATTATATGTACATGCATGTGCATGTAAATGAGTACGTGAATTTGTATATGTAATGTGCAGGTACGGGGGCGGTAATAGGGTGACCTCTGGTTGCCATTGCCGCTCCGGGAAAGAAAGGGGAGGGGCTTCAAGATTTTATGTCAGGTGAGATCTTTATATGATTCTCTGTTTGAATTATTTTTAATTAATATAGATCATTTCAGTAATATTGGTTTTATTTAAGAAACTAGTTAATATTTTCGGGGCTTTTATCTTGATGTAATCATTCATATGTTTACTGATTTTATGATAATTTGTAATTGCACGAAGACTAAACCAATGTGCTCAATGAAATTTTGTGAAAGGTATAGGATCCGATCAACGTACCCCTCTACTAGAACTCTATAAAGAGGTATAGCTTAACATGTTCTGAGAGCTCAGGTCTATGAGAGGGATCGAGTTTGAAACTTTCTAAATGTTCCTAATTAAAGGTATAAATATGGACACTAGGTAGCCGTGAAAAGATGAGCGCTTAGTTCTCGAGGAACCTCATCCTGAAAAATAGACCCTCGAGTGAGAAAGAGTGTTAAAAGATATATGATTTTATTGAGCATCTCCTCTAATATCGGGAGATTTTATTTTGGTAACTTCAAAAATTTATTGGTAAGACTAATCCACCAAATATCTATATGAACTTCCGTCAATGTTGTGTTGTATTTCTTCGGAGTTGTTATTATGATGCTATATATCAAATATTTGATTTTATCTATTTGGTTTTTTCATTTGAAAGTATCGCAGATTATAGATTTACTGCTTTATAATTAAACTTTGATCTCAGGTTCACCCTTTCTGCACCAGTCGCACATGTACTTCTCAATCGATTGAGTTATTATGTAGTTAAGCTTTGTAGCAATCCACCTCAAGTCAATCCCACATGGTATCAATGTTGTAACTGTAATTATTATTTTTTCAGATAACCAGCTAAACTGTTAGTTCTTTGTATCTTGTGTGAGCTTGCATAAAATTCAGATACCTAATTGTTTTGAAATGACTGATCTGCTTTAACTGAAGTCATGGAGCCCGTACATGGATATGGAAGCACACAGCACCCAGGAAAAGGTGAAGATAGTGCAACGAATGAAGATGAGACAGTTGACCCAGCCAAATATTCAAAGTCTTCTAGCTCTCTGACTTCATACTCATCGGCCAACTCTGAATCTTCTTTGCAGATGGCATCTCTGATACAAGTTCCTGTTGTTCAAGTCATGGAAAGACGTGGAGATATAGCATGTGATAGGATTCCAGCTTCTGTTTTTGAAAGTAAACCCTCTACACCGACAGCCTGGAGTGTTACCTCCAATGATTCGTTGTTCAGCATTCAGATTGGGAATCTTAGTTTCTCTAGGGATCAATTTCTCACGCTTAATGAAGACAAGTTTGATGAATTATTCAAATCTGGAGAACTGAGAAAATCTGCTGAGCTAATTTGGTCCAGGCTACATAACGAATCTCCAATTGGGAAACAACATGACACAAATAAATTTGATGTGGGGACGAGAGACGAAGAAAAAGGTGAAACTTTGGAAGATTATCCAAATGAAATCTTTGATCAAATCAAACATGGAGTCCCTCAAGTAGAGGGGAGTGGAGATTCTTCTACAAATAGCCAACAATCTGACGAAAGTGGAATTAGCTGTCAACCCCTCGTATTTCCAAAGTAAGCTCCTTTCCCTTTCTTATCAAAGTGTACATGCCTATGATTACTTCTTTTTTTTAGATAATTCCTATGATTACTTTATGGACATGTACATAAATGTACACTGCTTTCTAGCGCACAAACTGGTTATCTTATTTCATGTATATGTAGATAGTGCATGTATTAATATTCCCCTATTTGTGCAAACAAAGCAGTCTAAATCCTATATTGTCTTAGCTGGAAAAGGTATTCTTTGTGTTTCAGAAAGAAGAGGTCTGGATGGAGACTGTGGCCCTGTTCAAATTGTAGCTGGGATTTCTGCCTTTGTACATGGTCAAGCTTTTGGTGTACATGGCCGAGTTGGAAATGCTGCTCTACATGGCCAAGCTGCTGCTTTAAACGGTCAAGCTGTGTCTGTAAATGGCCAAGCTGTGGGTGCTACCGGCCACACTGTGGCTGCAAGTGGCCAAGCTATGGCTGTAACTGGCCAAGCTGTGGCTGCAAGTGGCCAGGGTGCGGATGTAACTGGCCAGGATGCGGCTGTAACTGGCCAAGCTGCAGTTGCTGTAAATGGCCTCAATCATGCTGCAAGTTTCAGTGTCCAAGCTTCAACTGCAAATGTTCAAGTTTTAGTTGGTCATTCTGCTACCCTTGGAACTGTAGAAGGAAGAAGTTATGTTGCATCTCATTCCCCTGTTAACGTATATAATTGCTCTCGATCCTTTCTTAAGATAGTACACCTGTGTCATTGTGAGTATTACCTATGATGCTTGTTTCAGAAAAGAGAAAAAGAATATATACAGCCATTCGGACAGGGAAATAAATACATTCAGTGGAAATCCAACTGAATAGTAGAGAGGTTAGCTGAGCAGCAAAGGTTTACATCCAACAACAGTGTATGTGAATATTGAATATATATACAAAGAAAGCTTCCAAGCATCTGGTGGTGCTGTTTTTCTCTCCCTTGTAGGTCATGTTCTTCATAACTGCTGGTATTGGTGTAAGAAAGTCGGGTGTTGATTGTGATAAACCCTGACTGATTTCCATACCTAACCTTGTACTGAAATTTTGCATTTCAAATTCATAAAATTTTGTAGATAACTTAAATTTAGCAAGAATTAGATTTAGCTTGCGTTTCTCCTCACACATGTACATTCATCGACTGTCCCCAACATTTGTTCAGATTTATATGCATCAAAGGTCTTTGAAATGCAGTCACAAACATGGGAAGATTTGCACAGAACTTTTAGCTGTGACCTCATATCAGAGGTATGTTGAAAATCGGTAAGTGTTTTTTCCCCTCAATTATGCCTATGTGGTTCCACATCTAGATGGAATGAGATAAAATGAAAACCAAGAGTGCTTTGTATTAAAAAAGAAAAAAAAAAAGCAAGCTGAGGAATAACACATTCAAGATGAGTGGGGGTCAAAATATTACATACTACATTGCATTGTGTACTCCAGAAAATCTCAATGCAGTTGTACTGTGGCCCACTTATCCGAGGTAATTGTTATAACTGCAGATATATTTAATAGGTTGATCGTTCTTCTACAATCCACATAGTATAAGGTCTTGGCTACCCTAGCTAGTTGGCAGTAGACTTTTATACCACTTCATATTTTAAAGCCACGTTATGTTGACTAGAGAATATAGCACATTCATTGACGAGCTAGTGGATACCACCAACTGGTTCAATGACCGAGTTGGAACACTCAACTGCTCAAGAAAAATCCACAAGAATTGGAGAAAGAAGCTAAGTCTTTCTCTTTATACTTTCATTGACTATTTCATGAATATAAAAACTTTTGTTTTCTGATTGATATATAACTAAAACTCTCATCTTTTCTAGTGTAAATTTACAGCTTGTTGTACTTTTTATTTATGGGGTTGAGTTTGATAATCAGTCAAATCATGAAAATAGAGTATTTTGGAAGAAGACAGTGGAGAACAGTTGTTGAATCCCTTGGCTTGTTTTATGTGATTGTATTTTTCTACTTTGTTTATTCAGTTTCAGGAGAAGTTTTGCATGACAAAATGGTGTTGCTGAAGTTCAAGAACTCGGTTTCTGACCCATCTGAGATTCTCTCCAGCTGGAAAAGTGAAAGTTTCAACTACTGTTCCTGGATTGGAGTCACATGCAATTCAGATTCAAGGGTTGTGGAGTTGAAGATACCTGGCGGTAATGGAGGTAATGTTTATGATGCTTCTTGTTTGAATTCCTTGGAAGATATGTTGCATGGATATGGATACGAAAGGAATTGTTCTGATAGGACTGGTCAGTTAGTTGGGAAACTACCGCAGGTTATTGGAAAGTTATCCGAGCTTAGGGTTTTATACCTTCCGTTTAATGAACTTAGTGGTGAACTTCCTAGTGAAATGTGGGGTTTAAAGAATATTGAAGTACTTGATCTAGAAGGGAATATGATTACCGGGAATTTGTCGGGTGGTTTTGAGAGTTTTAGGAAATTGCAGGTGTTGAACCTTGGTTTTAATAGAATTGATGGGGAGATCCCGAATTCTCTTTCAGAATGTAGGGGACTGCAAGTTTTAAATTTAGCTAATAATAAGATAGAGGGAAAGATTCCGCATTACATTGGTAACTTTATGAAGTTGAGAGTACTTAATTTATCATTTAATTTGTTAAAGGGATCGATTCCGGATGAAGTGGTGAAAAATTGTTGGAGTCTTGAACATATGGATTTCTCTGGTAATAATCTGAATGGGAGCCTTCCTCGTGCTTTTGGTAAATGCAGTCAATTAAGAACACTTTCGTTGTTTTCGAATGCATTTGAGGGTGTTATTCCACCTGAACTTGGTGGTCTCAAGAAGCTTGAAGTTTTGGACGTGTCACGGAACAGCCTTCATGGTCGCATCCCGGCAACGCTTGGAAACTGTTCGTGTTTGTCCGTTCTTGTCCTCTCAAGTCACGTTCATCAGAAGGCATTTGCATCACCTAATGCTCCTTTAAATGATTTAAACTTTTTCCATGGGTCCATTCCTGAGGAAGTCACAATGCTTCCAAACTTGAAGGTAATTTGGGCTCCAGGTGCAAATCTAAACGGCAGATTTCCTAGCAACTGGGGAAATTGTAACAACTTAGAGATGGTGAACTTAGCGCAGAACTATTTCACGGGAGAAATAACTGAGGGTTTTGGAGGATGCAAAAACTTGCATTTTCTTAATCTGAGTTCAAACAGGATAAGTGGGGATCTCGATGATAAGCTTCCGGTTTCCTGTATGACTGTGTTTGATATTAGTTCAAACCTACTGTCTGGATTGATTCCCAGTTTTGATAACTCTAGTTGCAATTCTTTACCCTCTTCTAATTCAGGCCTTCTCCGATCTCCCAGGCTATCCTCTGCTTATGTGTCATCTTTTACATGCAAGACACTTTCCAGGAACCCTGTCCCGTTTTCAAGTGTGAGCTTTCCAGTTATTCATGATTTCAGTCGAAATAACTTCAGTGGTCCAATCCCACTGCTTCCAGTAACCCCGGAAAGACTAGGGAGTAATGTTGAATATGCATTTTTTGCTAGTGGAAATGATCTCACTGGGCCATTACATGACTTGCTTGGTAATTGTGACAAATTTTTCAGAATGATCATTAACGTAAGCAACAATAGACTTTCAGGTCAACTTCCATCAGATATTGGTGTAGTATGCAAATTTCTAAAAGTTTTGGATGTCTCCAATAATCAGATTTCAGGAATCATACCTCCTAGTATTGGATATTTGAATTCACTTGTTAAGCTCGACTTGAGTTGGAACAAGTTGCAAGGTCAGGTGCCATTTGATCTCAGCTCCATGGAGAATCTCAGGTATCTATCCTTGGGAAGTAACCACCTAAATGGAACCATACCTACTACATTCTCACGGTTAACCTCTCTCCGATGTTTAGAACTTTCATCAAACTCTTTTTCTGGGGAAATTCCCCAGGGTCTATTCAACTTGAGTAACCTAACCGTTCTATTGCTAAATAACAATAAACTGTCAGGTAATATTCCCTCGAAGTTGTCAAATACAACTTCGCTCACCCATTGTGACATTTCACTTGATAATATGTCTAGACAGTTCTTGTTAGGTGGTAACAAAATGAGTTGTAGCAATGTTATTAGAAATCATTTTCTTCCTGTAGCTACTTTAGCTACAGCTCCCCCAGACGAAGACACACACGACTCTGTGGCATATCCAGCAGTAAGTGGTTCCAAAAGCTCCGGAAAAGGATTTAGTTCAATTGAGCTGGGTTTAATAATATCTGTATCTGCAGTTGTTGGTATTCTTCTGTGTCTAGTCATCCTCTTCCACTATATAAGAAAAAAAACTCCAAATTCGAGAAATCATGTTTCCGTATCTTCCCAGAGAAAGGAAATTGTAGTTTTTAAGAATATAGGGATTCCGTTGACTTATGAAGGTGTTGTTGAGGCAACAGGACATTTTAATGGAAACAATTGTATTGGATGTGGGGGTTTCGGTGCCACTTACAAGGCTGAAGTCTCCCCTGGAACCATAGTGGCAGTAAAGAGGCTAACTGTAGAAAGATACCAAGGTGTTCCACAGTTTGATGCTGAGGTTGGCATCCTTGGAAGGATAAAACACCCAAACCTCATAACATTAATTGGTTATCATGCCAGTGAAGCAGAGATGTTCCTCATATATAATTTTCTTTCCGGAGGTAATCTGGAGCAGTATATTCAAAGACGATCCAAAAGGACTATTGACTGGAGCGTTCTTCACAAGATTGCTCTGAATGTTGCCAGTGCTCTTTCTTATCTTCATGACCAGTGCAATCCACGTGTTCTACATCGTGACATCAAGCCAAGCAATGTACTGCTGGATGATGAATATAATGCTTTTTTATCCGATTTTGGGCTGTCGAGGCTTCTGGGAATCACTGAAACACATGCAACAACAAGTGTTGCAGGAACATATGGCTATGTTGCACCGGAATATGCTTTAACTGGTCGTGTATCCGAGAAAACTGATGTTTACAGCTATGGTGTGATGCTTCTTGAGTTGCTATCTGATAAGAAAGCTCTGGATCCTTCTTTTTCTCCATATGGAAATGGTTTTACTATTGTATCATGGGCATCAATGCTACGGGAAAACAGTCAGGAAAAGGAGTTCTTCACAAGTGGTCTCTGGGAAGCAGCTCCACAAAATCATCTTGTTGATATTCTAGAGTTAGCCCTAAGGTGTTCAGCTGAGATCAAAGCTACCAGGCCTGTAATGAGACAAGTTGTTGACATACTTCGGAGATTTCGACCTCCTCCAGGCTAGGTGATGCACTTGGTAGACATCATAGTTAAACATACAGAGATTAGCTGGTTTTTTTCAAAATTCACGTTGGTTTTAATTGTTGCAGCTTTTATTTGATGTAACCTGAGAAATTTTCTGACGGTTTGAATATGAACCTCATTCTTTTGAAATAAGTATGTTTTACAGAAAAAACAAAGTCAATATTTTTTACACTTTATTCCCCATATGTACTTTGAGCACATATTAGTGCACCTCTTAATCTCTTATCCCCTCCCCAAAACAATACAGAAGATTTGTACAAGGCTATATTTTAGGGAAAATGATATATAGAAATTAAAATCCCATGTCAACAGCATGCTTTTCTCTCTTATGAAATAATACATGCAAAAATCCTCCGGAACATATAGCTTCCAAATGAAAATAAACACTCATAGATACATACAAGGACTGGAGATGAATACATCAATCCTGTCCTTTTCTTTTCAATTGCCCTAGGAAGAATTGGGATTTACAACTATATGTTTGAGGGGGTGAGCGATATCAGTTCCACCTGCATGCTTGACAAATCCGGCAGGAGAATAAAAATCACCATGACAAACACACATTATCCTCACTTTTTCTCCCTTTCCATACTTGTACAGTATTCCTTCTATTCGTCTCCCATTAGGACCATCACCTTTTGTAAATACACACGGCATGTCCTCCAATGAATTCATTCCGTTATCCTTTGTTCCGCTGCTCGCTGCATTCATTTTCTTTGTAGGATTTTCAAGCTCAGCCCTTGGAGGTCTACCTGCAATTTCTGCCTCCTTTTTACCTGAAGAACCTGCTGTCTCTTGATTACTTAGAGCTGACTGAATACTAGCTGGACTAATATCACCACAATTAGTATTTCCTGTCATAAAAGACATATATTCAAGTAGTTAAGATGCATACAGAAACTTGAAAAAGCTTTATTACAAATAAAGAAAGGTACGCAGAAAACCAACAAAAAGTGGTATGATTATTTGCGTGCAATTTACAATAACAATAAATTAGCAGATCCGGTTGAAGTACCAAACATAGTAAATTTATAGTAGGAATATTTTTGGCTAACACATATAGCATTTTTCTGACGTAAGCATTGAAGGCAATTGAGCACTGTTCAGTGGAACTGTATTATACGCAAAGCCCCGTAGCACAAACTCAAGTTCGCAAATAAGTGTAAGAAAGAAAGGCACATAAACAATGAGGAGACCTCATGCCTTGAATGGAGAGAAAAGGCGAAAGTATAAAATTGATAAAAGGATCAAATGCAAGTTTAGTTTGTTCACAAGTTCAATCATGTACGTAGTGGTCAAATCTTGATGATCGCTGATCATGCAATCCAATAACATTGACATGATTTTAAAAAATGTAAAACATTATGTACTCAAACTTGAATAAGATGAGAACACTTGATCTACTTATGTCAGAGTGGACGGCCCCAAGATACCTACAGAATATGCAATCTTCATTAGAAAACTTGTTCATCTCAAAGTAAAGAACTAGATATGTGAGAAACAGGAGTAGCACAGTGGTGAAAAAGCTTCTCCTAGTCATGGATGAACTATGTAAATTACAAAATGAAATGGAAAGAAAATAAACTACATGTGTTAAAATGTCAATCCCTACACGACGTTCTGATTCGTCACTAGCCATCCATTTAGTATCTGACATACTATTACATCAAATTCATATATGCTATATTACAAAAGAAAATGATCATTAAAGCCTACTAGTGACAATAATCAGAATAGGAACAAGGGTTTCCACGTGGATAAAATGTGATTCGTGTCTTACAGAATTGCACCTGAATTTCACACCATTCACAATGTTCCTTCTTCCTCTTCATTAGATTTTTTAAATATTAACCCGCTTTTTATTTAATGCCACAAATAAATATAAATAATTCATATTCGGATCAATTAAAATTCTAAAGAAAAAACTGAATCAAATTTGACAAGAAGGAAACTTCATGAACAGATACAGCTACATGCAAAGATGATCTTGAGCAACACAAATATATTTCCAATAAATATATTCACAAACACATAACGCTCTCTTAAACCCCACTCACAATGATCAAGAGATAACATGAAAATCTTATTGCTAAAATAACTATGTACAGAGCGCTTAAAGAAAGTTGCAGATATCAAAATACAAACATGATATACATATTACAGCATCCCCATAACACCTTAAAGGTTTCAGAGAATCTGGCATTAGATCTCTTTTTTACCTTCCCCAATGAACGATTCCTAGTAATCCACTCTTCAATCCCAAAATTAAATGGGACATTTAAGTGAGAGTTGTATCAACACAAAACACAAGCATGATATACATATCAAGGTCTCAATATAATACCTTACAGTTTCAGTAAACTTGTTAACTTAACAACAGTATACAATGAAAATTTATACCTTGAAGTGCTTTGCTACTCTCCATTTCTGACATACTCGAAGAACATCCCCGCGTCAACTCCTGTCCACTACCACCCGAATTCCCTCTCCCTCTTGCAATCAAACCCTCAATTCCACCTCCAAGAATAGTCTGTTTAGCAGCAACAGCACAAGAAGGCAACCCAAACTGCGGCGCCGCAGATGACCCTACCTTATTCATAGCCTCCACATACAATTGCCTCTGACCACATCTCCCTCTCAAACTCCCCTCACTTTCTCTCCTCTCTTCCTCTCCTCCTCTCACTCTTTGCTTCTCCGACCGCCTTCTCTTAGCTTCCATCCTCCTCAAACTCTGCATCTCCTTCCTCTTCCTCCACTGCTCCTCCGTCTCCACCGGAAGTGAAGAAGTCCTAACCAACCCTGAATAAGGTGCCGGAGCAGTTGCCGGAGGGGTTAAAACTTCAGGTTCATCTCTAACTAATGGAATAGCTCCAGCTACAGAAGAAGATCTCACAAGTTTATTAGAATTACTACTTTTATCAACCCCAAATCTTCCACCTAGTGATAAACCAAGATTCAACTCTATATCATCACTTGTATCTATATCACTTTCATTTTTCCTCGAAACCCCACTAAATCTTTGCAAGAAATCTCTAGGGACTTTGTTCTCAAGACTCAAATTCTCCATTTCTTTACTAGTTTTCTTAGTTTCATTACCATCACCCATTAAATAAAAATCAAAACTTTATAACACAAATGATCAAGATTTCATGCACAACTATACTTAGCTGAATAAGCTAGTTTACCCAGATGAATAAATTTGCAAATAAGCAACCCCATCTTCTTGTTTTCTCACTTCAATCCTTATAATAGCATAAAAATTGAATCTTTATATTCTGGCAGAGGTTTTTCTTGAAATTCCGGCAATTTTCACCGGAAAATAAGTAATATAATGTATTGAAAAGGTTGAGAAAATAAAGGGTAGCAAGATAGTTGAAGGTAATCAAGAAACAGGCAAGAAAGAGGGAGACAGTTTTACTATAACACTATAATGACCCTTAGATACACATAGGGACCCGACAAATACATCGAATTCGATTTAATTATTTTAAATAAAATTTATTGAAAAAATATAAATTTATATAATTTTTAATTTAACTAGTTTAAATATATATATTTTTTAATTTGAATATAAATATTGCTTCTTCCGTCCTAAATTATCTGTATTTTTTAATTTTTTATGATTAAATTAATTGAATTTTAATTAAAAATTACACATTTCATATAAATTAAAAATTATTTAAAAATTATATCATTAAAAATTATATTTAATTTAAATATAAAATGTAATTTACAAAATTTTAAAATTATAAAAAAATAATTTTTAATTTTCAATCAAAATGTGATCAATTCAATTAAAAAAGATCGAATATGACAGTTAATTTAAAACGGTAAGATTATAATTTTTATAATTATTTGTAATAATTATAAAATAATTTAAAATTTAAAATTATTATCCCAACCAGGGAGAAAGTGCATGGTGCCACGTGTACATGAGTCACAGACTTTATATCTCTCTTGATTTCTGCAATAATAGTAATTTTCTAGGTTTGTGTGNAAATAATTTTTAATTTTCAATCAAAATGTGATCAATTCAATTAAAAAAGATCGAATATGACAGTTAATTTAAAACGGTAAGATTATAATTTTTATAATTATTTGTAATAATTATAAAATAATTTAAAATTTAAAATTATTATCCCAACCAGGGAGAAAGTGCATGGTGCCACGTGTACATGAGTCACAGACTTTATGTCACCAAGTGAGGGGATGGACTAGTTTTGGTGAAACTATAATGAATAGTTCATTGACTTGGGCACGTGTCAACGGCTAGAGGTGTAGAAATAAGGACACGTGTCGGTGATAGTTGGGGGAGTCTTGTAACTCTCCACGTGGCGTCTTTATATATGGACTCGTAAGGCACGTTTGTTGAACGTTTGTATGTGGACTATTGATTGTTTGTTTTAAAGTTGTTGTCTTGGTCCCTACACCTAGGCTGTCATTATTTGAATCATGTTATTCGAGGACAGGTAATCCTAAACTTATGTAATTAGTGATGTGGACATGTGGATTAATAAACATTCTGGGATTTCCAAACAACTATATATATTTTTTATTTTTTAAATAAAACTAATTTGAGCACGATTGAATAGGTCAATTGATAACAGGTTTATTATCTGCCGTATCAGTTCTGGGTTCGATTTTGGCTATTCCCGAGATTATTTAGAACATATACTCATTTGTAGAGTTATAAGTCAAATTAGTAAAAAAAAAAGTGTCACTAATTTTAAACAACTATATTAAAATATATGTATAAGTTATGTGGATTAACCTAAGATGATTTGGTAAAAAGGTTAAGGTATCGTAAATAAGTGATTGAGATGTGCATACGTGTTTACATATTTTATTTTAAAACCGACAAGTCTAAGGAGTATTGTAGGTCATCCGAAGTTGTAGAAGACTCTATTTCTTCGAATTTTTTAAAACTTTTTAATGTATAATTAATAATAATTTATAATTGGTGTGATGTATGCCGTACTTCATTAATGTATAATATATGTGGAATATATTTTTTAATCAAAATTTTATTTTTATTTAATTTGATTTTTGTATTTTTAGTATCAATGTGTATAATATATATTTTTTAATTTTATGTAAACTTGTTAAAATTTGTAAATAATAAATTAGTTAAAAATTTTAATTTAATAATAATTAAAAGTTAAATATAATAAATGAATCTGGATTCATAAAATATAATTTGTAAATTTAATCAAATATAAATATGTATAATTAAATTTTATTATTATATATATAAGATGGTTCAGGACAAGTAAGTGATTATTAATCATTTAATCACGATTTTTTATAATGAATAGATGAAATTCTAAAATACTCAATTTTAAGCATAAATTCATAATTCCATCCCAAACTCTCTCAACTAGTTAAAAAAAGGCCAAAACAGATTTAAAGATTATTAGGTTTTCAATTTCTCTCTTTAGAAAGTCAGCCGCCTCCCTCCTCGTTTATGGCGGGACTTTCATCGATTTTTCCGGCAGAAAACCTCAAATCCTTTAATTTATTTTGTTTGTTTTTGTTTCTTTCAATAATCTTTCTTTTTGGGTAAAGATTTCTAACTAATTGGTTTGTTTGGTTTGTTTTTTAGATCTAAATCATCGGAGCTTCGGGTTCTGATTTAGTGATGAAAGTTTGTATTAGATTGTATTCATGGTTGATAGCTCAAACGAGTTGTTGCGAAACGGGTACATGTAAACCTAGTGTTGGGTCCCGGAAGTATCGTAGAAGAGGGGTTGAATGCGATACTGACAACAATTTAAAATTTTTTTCAGAATTTGCGGAATTAAATTATTGCTTAAGCTGAGGGTTAGAGTCGTTATAGTGTTTGGGAGGCTGACTTACTAGCTTTCTATTTTTATGATATAACATTTAAGATATAGAAAATTAGCAAGTAAGTAAACAAGATTCAAGTNATGACTTATTAAAAAGGAAGGTCGGCAGAAGCTCGGTATGACTTATTTTAATTAATTAAAAAGGTCGGTATGACTTTTTAATTAAATAAAATCGGTATGACTATTAATACAAGCCTCGGTATGACTTTGATTCAACTGCCAATTCATTTTCTCGGTATGACTTCTTTCATCATCATGCTTTTTATTTCTTTTCCACTTGTTTGGACATGTGGCAAGCTGTGATTGGCTAAAGAATTCTCCTGCCAAATTCAAATTAAAAGGGGCCTATTTCGTCTTATATGGATAGGCTCCGTAGAAATGCTTTTCGACCCGCACAGCTTATAATCTTTGATTAATAAATAATAAATTTAATTCATAAATTATAAAAATAAATATCTAATATTATTTAGATATTTATAAATATAATTTATTAAATAAATAAAATATTTATTAATTAAATAAATCCTTACGCTCTAAGCTGCGGTCT
>QRFB01007247.1:0-13519 GCA_008931105.1 Oenanthe javanica | reverse complement strand
TGTCATGTCATGGCTTCTTTTTGTTCTTCCTCTATATTCAACATTTATTATTTACTTCGCTTTCTTATCTGAGTTGAGTTGTCATCTACTTATTACAAATAGGACTAGTAATATGACTTTCACCTAGTTGTAGATGATGACTGAACATATAATCTTGAACATATCACTTGACTGTCTCTGCATGAAAACTGACGATTATTTTATATTTGTTCATTATTGAATTAAATCCAATTTTCTAAAAAAAACCTAGTTGAAAAAAGCCATTTCCTTCCTTATTAAAAATCCATTTGATTGAGCACGATTGGATAACACAAGTGGTAAAGTGCTCATCCTCGATCGTCCTAAATCTTGAGTTTGACTCTGGCTCGCGGCGAAATTTGTTAGAACAAATACTCATTTATAAGGGGATAAACTAATCTAGTAAAAAAAATCCATTTGACTTATTTTTTAAATTAAAAAATATAAATATTTTCAACTTATAAATAGAATATTTGCAAGGAATCCCAACCCCCAACTACATGTTTAAAATGCACATTACCTTGCCCTCGGTGATTAGTTTATATAAGTAATATTCTAGACTAACATTTTAAATCTGAAAATTGAATGAATGAATGAGAATAATTTGAATCCGTAACACGTGGTTGAAGCATAGACAAAGTGGAGTATGAGATGGGAGAAATAGATAAATAAGATATCAAGAGTTATAAATAATAATTGTGTCGAGCCACTTGTGCTCTGCACTAACGTGTTGTTTCGCGTTTCTTCTATAAACAAAACGTACCATGTCAAAGTACATTGCCCTTGTGGCCCTTCAACGCAACTGTTCAAATCTCAGGCGTATCTTCTAAAAAAATGGTCTAGGAGTCTATGACAGTAAAATCAATCCTTTGATAAAACAGCTAAAATCAATTCTTCGTAAATAAGCTATTCTCCTTGCCGTTTAAATTTTTTATCATCAAAATCGAGATTTTATGGGAAGAAGACATCAAAATTTTAGTTTGATTTTGTTAAAATAGCAATAATAAATGAGAAAATTCGCAAATTTTTTATCAATCAGATAAAAATTTAAATATCGCACTGAAGACACTTAAACATAAAATAAAAATATAATCAAATATCCAAATAATTATCTATCATTTTTTATAAAAATTTCAAACAACTTATCTCACATTGTTATAATTATTAATATAAAATAAAAATTGACAAATTTCATAAAAAGGAAGAATAAATATCGATTACTTTTAGCTTTACAAAATAAATTGTCAGGTGAAAATATATTTATACACTTGCAGTTAAGGCCGTGCATGTTTACGACAAACACAAGCGGGGACACAAAATCCTCATCATCAAGTACTATCGATCGAAGTTATAAATAAGCAAATAAAAAGCCTCCGGCGAGGATCGAACTCGCGGCCTTTCGCTTACGAAGCGAACGCAATACCACTATGCTACAGAGGCAACTGATACTAAATTTCTCCTTTCATATACATAATTTCATCCCGTCAAAACATACAATCCCTAAAACCCTAAACCCATCTTCTTCAATACTGTAAAATCTCATTCTAATTAGGGCTTGAAACTCAATCAAACGACGTCGTTTATGGAGAAGAGCAATGAAATCAAGTGGAAAGCAGAGGAAGTGATAGGTGGCAATGCAGAAGCACTCAGAGCACTAAGAGAACTCATCATTTTCCCTCACCTTTACATTCAAGAAGCCCAAAAATTAGGTCTCAAGGTACATATATATACATATTATGTATGTATATATTATTTTTTTACTCATTTGCCATGTGGGTATTGTTAAAGTTGCAATCTTTAAGGGTTTGGCAGTTTTATAGTTTAGTAATTTGATGGGCTATATGTATATGTGCATGTATAGATGTTTATGTATCTGGGTTGGTTTTATTTTTCAGTGGCCTAGTGGATTGCTACTACATGGACCTCCTGGTACCGGAAAGGTATGACCTTTTTGAATAAAGATTTGGTTTTTACTTGTTTTTTGTTATATTTTCTCCCAAAAAAAATCTAGTTTAAAAAATTTGATCTTTTATTTGTTATTTTTTTAATTTTGATTATTGATATTGGTTATCCACCAATAATGAATGAAATTGCTAAGGTCGGAATTGTGGATTATGGATTTTGAGTTGATAAGTGTTATGTTCTTGTAAATAATTTTTGACTCTTCATGAACTCTGTTTTGGCTGTCTATATTGTAGATTGTGAGAAGTTTTTTGTTATTATGAGAGACTGTTGGATAAAATTTGGTTTTTTTTAATGTTAGACAAGCTTGGTTCGAGCAGTTGTTAGGGAATGTGGTGCGCACTTGACAGTTATCAGGTATTGCATTTTCATCCAAAATATAAATTACGAACTTATGATGTATACTTGATGTTTTAAGTTAATCTTTATTTAGTATATGTTGTAATTTTGAGTAGTGTTAACAACAAGTTCCTTGTTTTGTATGTTTCTGTATGGAATATGTATAAGTGGGCAGTTCCTCATTATGCGACAAAGTCAATAACTGTACCATTAGTTTTGAGGATTGCGTAGATTTGTCCTGTAGTTTCATAACTTGTGATTACTTCTAGCATAGTCAACTGGAATATAAAACAAATTTGAGTGATCCATTTAACTTCCCATTTGTTTATGTTTTTTGTTGCAAAGCTATCAAATTGCCGTGATGCTGATTTATTGATTTATTTTGCAGTCCCCATTCTGTTAACTGTGCACATGCTGGAGAAAGTGAGAAAATTTTGAGAGAGGCTTTTGCTGAAGCATCAAGACAAGCAAAATTGGGCAAACCAGCAGTTGTTTTTATAGATGAAATCGATTCAATCTGCCCTCGTCGTGATTCCAGGTATACTGATTTTCTTGATTATGAATTATTTTGTGTTCATCAATTAGTTTACAATCTTTCTAGAAAAAGGTTTCTTCCATTAGATCTGTAGTTTGAAACAGATGTTATTGCTTCTTCTTTTTTTCACATGTCTATCGATGGTTTGAATTGCAGGCGTGAGCAAGACATTCGTGTGACTTCTCAGCTCTTTATGCTAATGGACTCCCAGAATTCCTTATCAACATTTATGCCAAAAGTTGTAGTGGTTGCATCAACGAACAGGTTGGACGTTGGTTCTGATTATATTAGGCCATGATTTCGAATTCTTTGACCTTGCTTTTACTGTTTTAAAATGTCTGGTTTCTCTGCAAAAAAAGAAAAAAGAAAAAACAGAACAACTTTGGAAAAAAATTCTATTGGTGCAACTGTGGGTTGACATGCGATCCATCTAACAGTTATAGGTTAAATAGGCATAAAATTATCTGTAGAAAAGCCAACACATTTTTAAATTTGATTATATATTGATGTACAGGAGATTAAGAATTTTTTAAGTCTATAGGAATGCGTTCGTAGGGACCCCAAGAGTTTTTTCCGCTAACCCAGTTGTAGGGATCCTGTGCCGGTAGTGCAATAAGTAATAAACTGCTCTGACCCAACACCTTCGATCCCTAGTTAACACTTTTAATTAAAGTTAGACTGTTGGAGGTAGTAAAGTTCAGTACGTCGATTCAATGCCCTNCCCAGTTGTAGGGATCCTGTGCCGGTAGTGCAATAAGTAATAAACTGCTCTGACCCAACACCTTTAATTAAAGTTAACACTTTTAATTAAAGTTAGACTGTTGGAGGTAGTAAAGTTCAGTACGTCGATTCAATGCCCTCTTTCAATCCATTTTCACGGAAGTTCTAGTTTCGATGCTTAATAAATTTGCATGTTTGTGAGCTTTAGATTATATTTATCGTACAAATATATATAAGAAATGTTGTTCATGTTATAGAGTGGATGCAATTGATCCCGCGTTAAGAAGGTCAGGGCGTTTTGATTCCGAGATTGATGTTACAACACCAACTGAAGAGGAACGCTTACAGATTCTCAAGGTTAGTTGTTTATGTTGTGTACTTCAGTAGCCTCCGCAGGGAAAGGCCAATCTTACCTATTGGATATACCTCAAGCAGATCTGGATAAAGGAGTTTAAACTTACATTACAGTTTGTTTCGAACTTTTACAGCTTTACACAAAAAGACTTCCTTTGGATCCTAATGTTGACTTGCAATCTATAGCTTCATCTTGTAACGGTTATGTTGGGGCTGATTTAGAAGCTTTATGTCGCGAGGCCACCATGTTTGCAGCTAAAGAACATCCGGATGAAAGTCAAGGAGGTGTGTTTAGCTTGACGATGAATGACTGGATCCATGCCAAGTCTAAAATAGGTCCAAGCATAACAAGAGGTGTTACTGTGGAAATTCCAAAAGTCTCATGGGATGATATTGGGGGGTTAAAAGATTTGAAGGTTAGTGACGTATAAAAAACCATCTGTATCCAAACTATTATTGATCAATGACCATAACCTAATAATTACTTGAACAGATTAAGCTCAAGCAATCTGTTGAGTGGCCTTTAAAACATTCTTCTGCCTTTTCAAGATTGGGAGTATCACCTGTCCGTGGGATCCTTCTTCATGGACCTCCAGGATGCTCAAAAACTACCCTTGCCAAAGCTGCAGCCCATGCAGCCCAAGCTTCATTTTTTTCCTTGAGGTAAGAATCTTGTACTATCTTCCACAAGGATAGTTTGTGCACTCATGTTTTAAGATCATTATTTCTCATGAATGCATGCTGTTGTGTGGTATTATACGCATGGGTTCTTTGTCACCCTGCAACGAATCTGAAATCTTCAGAGCTTATTGTCTTAAGCCGATATGCCTGGTGTTAAATAAACCTAATATTTTTAAATTTTGATTATTAAGGTGGGTTCCATGAGCTCATTAACAAATGAGAGAGAGCTTACCATAGATTGGGTTGCCAAGTTTATTCACAATGCAGTTTGGAAATTATGTGGAGTGCCAATGTTCTCTAATCTAGTAGTTATGCTCTTAATGTTCATCATTATTGACTAGTGTGTTTAATTGCTTCATAAGCTGCATGATATAAATATTTGACCTGTCCTAAAGTGTTAATTTTTAATATGGATCCACAATTTCCTATAGAGTTTTCTTTATTAGATTACCATCAGCTTCAGCTGTGTAGAAATTTAGTCAACTTTCAACTGATAATTATCAACAATGATTTTTGTTCATTTCGTATTATCATTTTGCAATTTTTCTGCCTCTATGGTCTTAACACAACTATATTAACCAGCGGTGCAGAATTATTTTCTATGTATGTTGGGGAAGGTGAAGCTTTGTTGCGCAACACATTTAGGAGAGCTCGCCTTGCAGCACCGAGTATTATTTTCTTTGATGAGGCTGATATTGTTGCTGCAAAGAGGTATTTTCTATGTGCCATTTCCGTAAAGCCTCTGTTTGAATAACTGTTTGTTTGCTTTGTNGTTGTGGTGATTTTGTAGGTTCTTTATGTTCCACCACCAGATTTAGAAGCTAGATATGAAATACTTCGAGTACATACTCGTCATATAAACGTGGCTTCTGATGTTAATTTAAGACAATTAGCAAAATATACAGAGCTCTTTAATGGAGCTGAGTTGGAGGGATTGTGCAGGGAAGCTGGATTTTTAGCTCTAAGGGAAAACATTTCTGCGAAAATTGTGTGTAATCGCCACTTCAGAACTGCCAGGAACTCCCTAAAGCCAAGTTTAAGTAGGGAGGATATTATTTCATATTCATCTTTCAAAAAGAATCCATCTTTATTCTCTTCTGGCACCAGTAAATCTTCCAAGCAAAAGAACAAGAATTTCTGGGGTTTATCGGCTCCCGTCACAGTTGTCTTCGTATTTTCAGTTATTTTTGCTGGCTTCAAATATATTCTTAACCATGCTGATGTAACACCTAGTGAAGTGGCAACCACCTGAAGATGCTGGAGAGATACAGGAGGAATGAACGGCTAAATCCACTTTTGTTGTCAGTTTCCTCCGATGCTTCTTTCCATTTCGTCCGTTTCCTACAAACGATATTAACTGTTGATGTTTCAGGGTGATGATATTGAAGTGCCAATACGATGCAAGTGTGATGAAGAGATGCCACTTCAGGTATAATATAACCATCCACACCTGTGAATATATGATGCAGTGCAATGAGAGATGCCCCTCCAGGATCTGCAATCAACACAGGAAGATCAATCTGCAAACATACAAAACCTTTTTGATACACTTGGAACTAATTTTAGATAATGAGATTTACTTGAAAAGAAACTTATATAAATGTCATTTCGATCTTTTTGCCATTATTTCTTCCTTTTCCTCCGTTTATCGAGTTGTATAGTTGCTGACTTGCTCTGTCTTTATTTCTGTAGTCTGTATTTTTTTCCCTGTACTGCAGTTTCTACTGTTACTATAAATCCCAAACAAATGATTTTCAAATACACCAAGAAATATAACTATCAATGTACTGTTTACTTTCCTTGTCAAGACAGATAGGAGCATTAAACCCATTTTAGATTTAGGCCCAACGGGCCTGATATAGTTCATGTGGTGGTACCCATATATTGTTATCATTATCCAATTTATATTCTTAAGCTTAAACCAGAGTCCAAAATTAATTTTATTTTTAAATTTATAAATGTGTTTATTTGATTGTTGACAGGTTGGGTCTTAATTATACGCATTATTGTTTATTTAGAGATTTTTTTTAGCAATAATAAAAGATGGAAAACTATGAAAATGTACCATCTTGGAGTGTTGGTAATAATAATATATCAAGAAGTCAACAACAGCATCTCCGACCATGCCAAAACCAACTTCAACCATACCCATCTCTTAAGTAAAATTATAAAGATCTTTAAACTCATTATCTATAAATTGACATTATCTAAATATGATACATACAATCCCTCCAAAATTACTTCTTCATTTAGTTAAAAATTTACTAATTTTAATTATACCTAATCAATATACTGAATAGTATTGGAGAATAACACATTTTTTATTCTCTACATTTTAGAAAATGACTATTTTATTATTATTTTAACCAATCAAATAACTAACATCATGGGTGGACCTTCATATGGGCTAGGGTGGGCTCCAGGGTAAAATTATTTTTTTTTAAATTTATTATTAATAATTCATGTGATGAAAAGTTTAGCCCGGGTAAAATAATTCAGATTTAAGTGTATTTTAATTGATTTTAAAATTTTAAGAGAAAACTTTTTTATCTAAAACACAAATTTATTACTTAAACTCAAACATGAAAAATATAACCTAATAACCTATCACCTTTCTATAAAAAATAAATAAATACAGTTTAACTACTTCAACACATAAATTAATAGTTTTGTTATAAAAATGTTTGTTTGTACGTGAGAATACAATGTTGGAAGAATCACTTAACTATTAATTATGATGGTTAATTGATAAAAATATAACATACTCATTGACTTATTATTATGTTGAATAACCATAACACAATTTCACAATTTCAATAAAGTATCTTATATTCAATATATATAAATTATATTATTTTAAGTTAATTTTTATATTTTTTTTTATCTAAATAGTATCTAAACATATATATTTATGAACACATGTGTGATTGGTATATTGATTAATTAACAATTTTTTTACTAAATAATATCAAAATAATTATGATTATAATTATATATAAAATAATATCTTTTGACTGATACTTTATTAATTCATAAAAGTAGAACTTTTTAGAATAAGAGTATGCCAATTTATTTCAAATACATGAAATAATATAATTATTGATTAGAGTTACTTACCCATTTTATAATTTTAATAACACTGATTTTATTTTTTAAACAAAATTTATACTTTTCTCTTTTAATTAACTTACGCGTATAATATAATCAATGCAAACCGTTTATATTAATATAAACGACATATATTAAAATTTTCAAATAATATGTGTCAAAGTAAATTTAAAATTGGTGAATAAAAATAAGTAAATTTAAAAATGATACACTAATTATTTTAAACATATAAGGATGTATAGAGCTTAAATCGTCATTATTATACCTATGTATTTATTTATTAAAATATTTTCTTATTATATGTTCTCATTTTTATTAACCTATTGAATTAATTTTATATTACAACTAAAATTGCATTGTAAATAATTAGTTCTATTTTTATTTAAAAAACTAAAAAATTGTATAATTTGTTAAACATTTTTAAAGAAAAATTATAGCTAAAATATATATTTGATTTAGTTGCTATTTAAATTAAATGATTATGCTATTGTAAATATTTTTAGAAAAATTATTTTAACCCTAAATAATTTAGTCCGGAACAACTTGATTGGCTGGGTCGTCCCCGACTCTCACACCGGAAAACTATGGTAGATAATAATGTCATGGACCCATTTGTAAGTAATGCTCCATAATCTTGTCACATCGATCGATCAGCTTGCTTATAATGTTAAGCAAGCAGTAATTCTTGAACTTGATGGGGGTGTCAAAAGCTCTTGATTTTTCATGGATGTGGGACTCTGATTGCTTCCCTTCCACCCATTTTTTTTCTCCAGTCCCCACCTTGTGAACCATCATCTTTACTCAATCATATACATGTAACCGTTCAAATTTGTGGGGTTAGCTTGATAGCTTCCGTATGTACATGGAATACAATGATAAAAAAAATTAATGATGTGTTTGGTTGGCAAAAATAAAATAGAATGTAATGAAATGAGTGAAAATAAAGAAAATTTATGCAAATAGGATAGAAGATTTGGAAAAAATCGAGTACAAATTTGTTTGATAAGAATTGGGAACAAAATATATATGAGGGAGAATGCAACATTGTATCTCAAATCGGGAGATTTGAATTCTAATTTAGGTTGTTAGAAATGAAAGGGGTGAATAAATGAAATTTTTAAAAATTTATCCAAATATAGTTCAAATCTCATTATATTTTTTTTGGAAGGAAAATCTCATTACATTTTTTTCAAATTCATTCATTTTAACCGAACATAACATAACTTTTTTATACGATCAAAAGATTTAAAAACATGTGTCAAAAATTAAAATGACGTACCGAACCAGAGAGAATACCTCTTCCCCGTACATAGTACTATTATAGATTGTATAATAAAGGGAACTGCAACACTTCTTATAAAATTGATCATAGCTCTAGCATCGAATAAGCAGAACATAAATGATACTATGATTAATATGCATGGTACACTCATGTACTGGAGTAGAATTCTCTCTCATTCATACTCGGAATTATAGTGTCTGCTACTTTTTCATGGTACTGATGGCCAGAGATTCCTCTAGCCCCTCTCTGATGGCGTAAGCTGTACAAACTGAAGAAATGATGGCTGATTTGAACTTTTCAATACAATCAGAACATGAGGTCTTTTTTAGTATATAAATTTTAGGTGGAGTTTACAACTCAAAGCATGTAAAATGAATAGCAATATAGCATTACTTATTCGCTTCAATGACGAGCTATTTCAGTGTAGCTAAAAATAACAAAGTTTAGTTCTATTGTGTTTAATATTTTAAAAAATTCAAATCTACTATATTCCCGAAAGTTTATTTTAAATATCTAAAAAATAAAAAAATAAAATTAGATTTATCATCAAATTTAAATTAAAATTTAAAATCCAAAATCTAATCAAATAAAAATAATTAAATATCTATCTGATTAAATTATTTAATCACTCCTAAGAGCATCTCCAACGAGCTTTGTAAACAAGCCCCTAAGTGAAAATATAGAAAGTATGATAGAAAATAGAGGTCCAAGAGACTTTTAGACCATCTGCATTGCACGGACCCGAGTCCAACCTTTTTGGGTCCCGGTTAGAAGCCACATGTGCAGAACTTGGTTTTGTATAAAATTTGTCCAACTTCCTCCGATATAAAGCCCAAGTCATCTGTTATGTAGGTACCATTTATTTATTTATGTATTATATTTAATAAATATTAAAGTTTAAATATTTATTTTATTTTACCTTAATAATATAAATTAAATGGTAAATAATTATTTTAAAAATAAAATACATAATTAAAAAAAACTCATAATTAAATAGAATTACGTAATAAAAAATTACAAGGATATGAAACACATAAAATTAAAAACATTGCATATTAAATTAATTACGATTATTATGAAACTGTGAGATATACTTGATCAAACTAGTTTGTAGTTGGCGATTCTTCTGTTTGTCATGAATTCGAACATTATTTTGAATATACCATTCATAAGGGGCAAAATGTTCTTCCTCTAGATTTGGTTGTGATAGNTATACCATTCATAAGGGGCAAAATGTTATTCCTCTAGATTTGGTTGTGATAGACCATTTGTTGCATCATCGTAAGTTGGTAGCGAACCAAATGGAGTGGCATATGTGTCTATATCATCCTCGACAATCATATTATGTAATATGATACATGCTCTCATTATTTTAGCGAGATCTCATTTGTCCCAAAATCGTGTCGAACCACGTATAATAGCGAATCGTGATTATAACACTCTAAATGCTCGTTCTACATCCTTTCGTTGGCCTTCCTGATCTTTTGAAAATAATCTTCTTTTGTCACTATGGGCACGTGGAATTGTTTTAACGAATGTTGCCCATTTAGGATATATTCAATCGGTTAAATAATATCTCATATTATAGTCATTACCATTAACATTTTAATTTACTTCAGGAGCACGACCTGCTAGCACTTCATCAAATACTGATGACCGATCTAACACATTTATATCGTTGTTAGAACCGACAACTCCAAAAAATGCATGCCATATCCA
Organism: Oenanthe javanica; assembly: GCA_008931105.1. Taxonomy (NCBI): domain Eukaryota; kingdom Viridiplantae; phylum Streptophyta; class Magnoliopsida; order Apiales; family Apiaceae; genus Oenanthe; species Oenanthe javanica. The sequence goes on along the minus strand of QRFB01007247.1, from coordinate 2,801 downwards.
TAGGTCCGATGAGGCAACTGCTTCAAGCAAAATTCTTGGAACCCTTTGTGGCCACTCAAGAATATTCATTTACATGCTTTAGGACAATTTTTCCATTACCAATGCATGCAATCAATACTGCTCATCATACCGGGAAATCCGAGATCCTCTCTCATCTTTAGTAATCGTTGTACATCATTTAAGTTTGGCTTTCGCAAGTACTCACCCTCAAATATCAAAATAATATTAGTTATAAACTTCTTCAAGTATTCAATCACGGTTGACTCGCCAATACGCACATAGTCATCAACAACATCTGCAGATATTCCATACGCCAACATACGCATGGCTGCAATATATTTTTGTAAAGGCGATAAACCTTTTCTTCCCAATGCATCAACCCTTTGCTGAAAATATGGATCTAAATTTGAAAGAGCATCCACAATACGAAGAAAAATATGTCTTCTCATTCTATATACCTTCTTCGAAATGGATATGTTGGATTTTCTGAAAAATAATCCCTCACTAAATGATCTTGGCCTGCTTCACGGTCTCTGCTTATCACTCTTCATTGCGAGGATGAAGAGCCTTCTTCATAAAGTTGATTAAAGAGTTGTAGTCGACGTTCTTCCATTGAATTGTCGAGTAACAACTCTTCAATGATTTTTTCAGCCTTTACAGAATTGTAATCCATATTATACACTTTGATATTGATTGTGAATGTTGAAAATGATTTGTAAAATGATGTTGAAACAAGTAGACGTTATATAGATAATAAACAAGTATTTGAGAATTAAGAATTTTGTGGGTTTGAAGATGAATTATTGTTTGGATTCATTTTTTTGCAAGAAAAAAAATGCAAGCTTAATTCTTATAAGTGAATGAAGTGTGAAAAAAATTTAATGGATGAACTTAGTATTTATAGTGAAAAAAATATTAGAACGTTAGATTTTTAAAATTACTTTAACGTTATTATTTACGTTACAATTTCAGTTAACGTTATAAATTCAGACACTGATTTTCTATACCAATTAAAGCGGTTGCATTGGACACGTGTTCAAGAAAAAAAAAAGGAATAAAATTCAGGAATTGGCTGAGCCCGCCAACTTGGTCTCCAGCCTAGCCACTTAATCACTCTAATGCATTTTAATAAAAGGTGGACCCATCTCACAAAGTCTCGGGCCTCCACTGGAGGTGGTCTTAGTGGCTCTTAACATGGCTCTTAATATTTTTATATCATTAAAATATTCATTCCCTCCAATTTTTTCAATACATTCCCACTACATGATACATCTTTGAATTGAAAATATGAATAAAATATAAATAGAGAGTAAATGTAAAGAGTATTGTTGGAGTTCATCCTCTTAAAAATGGGTTAACTTGCTAAGAGCTTAATATTTCATAATATATTTAGGAGTGTATTAGGAGTCTCTTGGAGATACTCTAATTCTCTAAACGAGCTCCTAAATCAAAAAATATAGAGCATAACATAAAATAGAGTTCCAAGAGGTTCTTAGTGGCTCTTAAAAATCTTAAAATCCTTTTCTTTCTCCTCTAATTTATGAGTCACTCCTAAATTCTTTATATCAATAAAATATTTATTCTCTCCAAAATATCTATTATTTTTTTCATTTTTTTGTTATAATAGGGTTCATATATTAATAAAAAATAAAATAAAGAGAAAATATAAGGACTATTGTTGAAGTTGACATTATTAAAAATGTGTTAAATGACTAATAAGAGTCTAATATTTTATATTATATTTAGGAACAAGTAATGAAAATAGCATCAATTCTGCACACCTATCAATTCTCCACACCTAATCTCCTCACTAAGTTGCTAAAACAATTTATAATGCATCATATCATATACTAAATCACCCCCTCCTTATTTAAGCATCTGTCCCTTCCAATAGTCATTGGTCATTATTATTAAAATTTAGTACTATAGCCCTATAGTATAGTAGCATAGTCTACATGCAATGATCAGTTTGGTGGGTCATAAATAATAATTTATCTAATACTACTAGCCAATTAATCAACTACATTTGTCGATCGATCATGAGGCTACTTGAAATACTTTTTTTGGAGATTAATAAAATGCGTAAAAAAGTTAAAACATTTAATGTATCATTTTTTTTGCATGAAAAATGTTTGAGGTTTTAAAATATTACACAGTGTTTGCCGTAATAATGTCACTAAAGAACATGAAAGCCTTGCTGGAAAACTTAAAAGAGAAAATTACAAAAAAGAAACAGATATGATCTTCATGTCGGATCATATCAATCATAACAAACTAAATTAATTATAGAAAAACATGCAATGTGTTATATTATGGTAACATATCACAAATTCATTAAGTTGGATAATTTTTATCCAGTTTCAGATAAGCATTGTGTAAGTGTGTGTGAGACTGTGAGTGTGTGTGCTTTGTCACGATCACTGATTCCACGTGGAAGCCCACAAGATTAATTTTTCTGTTTCAGATAATCTATGCCTAGTGTGTGTTNTTGTCGTAGAAACAAAATGGCACTTTCTGGAGTTTGCAGAGATGGAGTGGAGTTGAGGATCCATGAAAGTTTAGAAGAGCTTAGCACTGATTTGGCAGATTATATATCAGATTTGTCAGAGGCAACTGTTAAAGAGCGAGGCGCTTTTTGCATTGCAATATCTGGTGGTTCACTCGTAAGCTTGATGAGGTATATACTCTATCATCCCCTATCTGTATCTTTTGTTCATTATTAGTTGTTTGAAGAATATATATATATATATGTTGGCCGAAAGCAGGACATTAAGTCAAGCACCTTACATCAAGACCATTGA
>QRFB01007246.1:19924-32330 GCA_008931105.1 Oenanthe javanica | reverse complement strand
TAAAGTATTGAAGACAAAACTCAGCAAGGTTAAAAATTACTAGTGGATTGATTTTCCACTAGTGTGTTTTTGCTTTCAATAGATCTTAGTAAGAATACCAAGCTGCTTACAAAGTTGAATTTGGAACTCAGAACAGCATTACAAGTTCTGCCTATTTTTTTACCTTGCTTTACTTGAGTTCTTGAAAACTATTGCCTTCACTTTGCTACTGTGTTTTTCTAACTACTATATAGAAAAACTACATCTCTAGTTTTCCATCGACAGCTAACAATATAATATTACAATTTATATTGTTTACATGAAAATAGAAACTAGCTACTTTTCACAGCCTTCCTTTTTGAACTGACTAGTCCTGGAGATATCTTTGTCTTGATATATTCCTTGGATGCTGTGTTGCCTTGAAAGTCTTCACAATCCTGACAGGACTGTCTTCCAATGATTCAGTTTCTGCACTGTTCCCGTAATTCTTGGCTTTGACTAAATAGGGAAACTTTAATCAACTGATAAATGATGTTAAGCTTATCATTTGATCCTCCTTTGCTTATCCATCGATGGATAGGATATCTGTTGATCAGTTGATGTGTCGATGGATAATTGAGTTATCCATCGACTCCTTATCCATTGATGGTTCTTTATCCGTTGACTGTAATTATCCATTGATGACTTGTATCAGTTGATAGCTTTCATCCGTTGAGTAGTGTCTTCATCCATCGACTTCAATATCAGTTGATCACTTCACTTGTGAGAATTCTGACTTGGGATATTAACAGTTGATCAGCCATTCTTCACATCTGTTGAGAAGCTAAAGATTGAAGTCAGTAATATCAGTCGACTACTTCATAGCATCCATCGAGGCAATACAATCAATTGATAATGAAACTTGAATCAAATGTTTCAATCCAGTTTATCAGTTGATAAACAAGCTTCAACTGATAACTGGTTTTCTAGTCAATAGATATTTATAAGTCATATCCATCGACTAGTTACAATGTAATTTTAAGTCCCTATTATAATTCTAAGAAATTTGTTATCATCAAAACTTATAATTCCTAACACCTTCTATAAGCACTAATTCAGACTCTAGATGGTTATTTCTACTTGTTAAGATTAGGTTTTCTTTTGTTAACCTATCATTGTGATTTGTGAGTGATCTATAGTTAGTCATTAACTTATTAACTTCACTTTGAATAATTTTCATACCATCAAATTCTAAATTAATTAAAGATTCAGAATAAAATATTGATACCTAAGATTTAGGAGATCAGAGTTCTTTAGGAGATTCTGACTTTTGAGAAGAAAAAGGCATAAATGCTAAATTTTCATAATTTATTTCATTCTCTGAGCTTGAATCTGCCTAATCATTTATTGAATGATTCTTTTGAAATTCTTAGTAAACATAGCCATCATTTGACTCAAATCTATATCCTCATCAGAATCAGAGTATGTGTCAGTAGACTCTAACTCAATAACAGTTTTACTCTTTTTCCTTGAATCTCTGACTTTTACTTATTTGGTTTCTTCCTGGTATTCTTTTTCAGACTCCATCAAGAGTGCTACAGATTTTAGTTTTCCATATTTTTTATTCTTTCTTTATTGCATCACTAAATCATATGTCTTGAGTCTGCCATACAATTCTTCTAGAGTTATTTTATCCAAATTTCTAGCTTCCCTTATAGCAGTTTTTTGTTGTCCCACTCTTCAGGAAGGGCTCTCAAAAACTTGGTATTTGTGTCTTTAGAATTATACACTTTACCAAGTATAGTCATCTCATTCAGAAGTTTAGTAAGCCTATCATACATCTCAGTGATGGTTTCTCCAGTTTTTTCCTCAAAATACTCATACTCTTGAATTAGCAGAGACCTTGCATTCTTCTTGACATCTTTGGTTCCTTTACAGTGCACTTCAAATTTTTTCCACATCTCTTTAGCAGTTTTGTATGATATTACACAGTTTGTGAGAACAGAGTCCAAACTGTTAAAGAGAATATTCTTCACTTTTGCCTCCTTAAGAACATTCTCATTATCCTCCTTTGACCACTCAGCTTTTGGTTTGTCAACAAAGTTTTCTTCAATAATTTTTTCTTCAACAGTGGTTTGAGGAGCAAGCTTTGAGGGCACATAAGGTCCATCATGAATTCTTTCTAGATAGTCAAGGTCTGTAGCCCCTAGATGGTGCAACATTTTGATCTTTCAGTGGGTGTACTCATTCCTTTTGAGCATGGAAATTTTAGAATTGCCATCTTTGTTTCAAGATATCTTTGATCAATTTTAAACTTTAGGCTTTGATACCAATTATTTTCCCGGTTACACAAGTAGAAGGGGGGGTTGAATACTTGTGTGCTCTTTTTGCCTGATTAAAATCAACTTAATGTAAATTAAAGCTTTCAATTAAGAATAAAGAACAAACACAAAGATATGAATGAATATTATTTGTATTATTGATGTATGAATATAAACTCTCCTAGGGTGTATTATTGATGTATTATTATTTGTATGAATACAAACTCTCCTAGCAGCTTCTCCGTGTTTTTCACAGCAAGTCTCTATATCTCTATGCTCTCTCAAAATTTCTTCTTCTACAATTACAATAGGTTACATAGAGTATTTATATAGAGAGCTGGCTATTAACTAATAACAGAAAATCAAATTATAATAGGAATAGAATTCTTAATTATTAGTTAACAACTTCCTTCTATAATTCTATTTCATTCCCATAGCATATCTATAATATATTTGCCTTTATCATCGAAGACTTTCCATTACTGTGATCATCTCTCAAATTCAGCTTCAGCTTTATAGACTCTGAAAATCTTCAGACTCTGATGATCCTCAGTCTCTGATAGACTATAGACTTTGATATTCTATAGACTCTGATTAAACTCCAGACTCTGATTTGCATCCAGAGTTTGATGATCGTAAGTCTTTGACACACTATAGACTCTAATAGTCTATAGACTCTGATTGAACTCCAGACTCTAATTTGCATCTGGACTCTGGTTTTATATCTAAAGAAAATCTTCTATGTACAAATACTCTTGATACCTGTGCAGGGACTAACTAGACTCTGATTTATATTTACTTGTATCAGAGACTAGAAAGACTTGTTCTTTTACAAATATATCTATGTTAGACTCTGTTATAGTATTTTGTACATCATCAAATGAATATATTCATAACACCAGATATCCATGTGGTTTATCACTGTCACTGATAGAATCAACCTTGCTTTTAACTTCACTAATAAATGATTTCATTTGTTGCATCCTCACTAATGCTTGAGATTCCTGTTTCAGCCCAACACAATCTTTGTCATGTTTTGCATTGTTCAGACTTCTTCAAACTGTGTAGCATAACCTTGATCTTGTCTTTCTATTATAAACCATCCATATCTTGCAACTGTCTCATGAACTGATCTTAAAAATCACTTTGATGGAATCTATAAGTAAGTATCTTTAGATTAAGAATTGGGATTCCGTCTGAGTCTGATGTCACTGAACTTTCAGTTGCCCTGCAGGCTTGACTTGTTGTCCAGTTTCTGAAGTTATTCCAAAGTGTAAAATTCACTTATAACCCGTGACCACTACCTTGAGCTACAACATCTTCAATTCATCTTCTCGGATCATTTCATTTCTGTTCGGAGGTTCTCAACTTTTACTTTAATCAAATTTAGTCTTGGGTCACAAATACAATAGATATGCTAACACATCTTCTTTACCAATTTTTATCTTCTTCAGCTCTTGTTCTAGTTCATAGGCCTTCAACACACCATTTAGTTCTTCTAAAGACAATGTGTTCATAATCTTAGATCCCTTATGGTTGTAATCTTACGTTCCGAATGATCTGCAGTGTTAGCATGAACTTCCTGTAATCTCCCTGTAGGATAAACTTTAAGGCTTTGTAATGAAATTTCAGGTAGTCTAGTCTGTTCTCCTTCACTACTTTAACTCCTAAGATCTTTCATCCACAAATTCAGCTCAAATCAATCAAAAACTGTAATCAAATAATTTCTTCTTTTTCTTCAGCTTCTGAAATATTTGTGGGATTCTATGGAGTAAACTTTTGAGGAAATTAATACCACATTTTCTTCAACTTGTTCCAGAATTAACTTCATTGGGTTTTCTTCAGTCAATTTTAGTTGTCTTTAATACCCGGAAAAATCTTCAACTACTAACTCTTGAGCACCCTCGAATTAATATTTAAGAAAAATTTAAATTTACAAAATTTTTAATTTTCTTAGAAAATAAATCAATCAAAAATCAGAATTTACAAATAATTAATTTTCAAGAATATTTGAAATTTCTTAAAAATTAAAAATTAGTAAATTAATATTTTAAGAAAATATTAATTTTCAAGAATTTTATATTTTCTGGAAAAATAAATAAATCTAAAATAAATATTATAAAATAAAGGGCACAAAATTTGGGATACCAAATAGCATTTTGGTGAGTAAGTGGCACTCTCCTTGGTGGTGCGTGTGACCATCTTAAGTTGCGTGAGTATACTTAGTGGCGCCTTTACACTTAAAGACTCGTACAGGGCGCAACTAAACTCAAGTGGCGCTAGTTGGATTCCCTGTTTAGGACTTTGGCTATTTTGAATACACTTGTTTAATAAACAAGTTGCATGCGCGTGTAGTACAACAGGTCACATTTGACTTGACCAATTTCTTCAACCAATAAAAATCGGTGTGCATTGTAAGGAGCTGGTCGAATGAATCAAAAATGGATCATGCTAATTGTTAAACTGATTTAAATAAAAACTAACATATATACAAATTCTTCTTTGAGGTCCCATTTTTGTTCTTTGTGGGGGAGCTATATGGACATATACCGCTCTACCAAAAATCTTAAAGTGAAAAATATCGGGTACTTGACCGAGAACTAATTGATGGGGAGATTCATTATGATAAGCGGATGGTCTGACTCTGATTATGTTACCAGTGTGTAGTATAGCATGACCCCAAACTGATGTAAGTAATTTGGCCCTTAATAATAAAGGACGAGCAGTAAGTTGAAGTCTTTTAATAAAAACTCTGTTAAACCATTCTATGTGTGCATGTGAGCCATATGGTGTTCGATTGAGATTTTTACTGACATACAGTAATCATTGAAAGTTGAGGATATAAATTCAATAACATTATCTAATCGAATTGATTTAATGGGATGATCAGGGAATTGGGCTCGTAATTTGATTATTTGGTTGAGTAATCTTGCAAAGACTACATTTCATATAGAAAGTAGACATACATGGGACCACATAGTTGAGGCATCAATTAAAACCATGAAATACTTAAACGGGCCAGAAGATGGGTGAATTGGGCCACAAATATCGTCTTGGATTCTTTCTAAGAAATTTAGAGATTCGGTTTGGAGTTTCATAGGGGATATGATTAGACAATTAGCTTTCCCAAGGAACATGCTGAATAAGGAAGTCCATCCCGTGGTATGACCTTTTGATTTGTAAGAGGATATCCCATAGAATTCTCCATAATGTGACACGTCATAGATATTCTTGAATGAGCGAGTCTTTCATGCCAAAGGGTAAATGATTTTTGGTCTACAGTCTTAGGAATGGTGATTGTGTGAGACTCGATGACTCTAATTTTTATAGTACATAATCCAAAGGAAATTGAGGGTAGTTTTTCTAAAATATTTTTATGGCATGAGATAGTGGAAATGATAAGGAGATTGTTAGGTCCCGAAGTATCGTAGAAGGGGGGTTGAATACGATACTCGTAGTAATTTAAATTATTTATAAAATTTATGGATAAATAAATTATTATTTCAGAGTGGGGTTGGCTATTTGTAGTATTTAGGAGAGCTTCTTACTAATTCTCTATGAGTCCGGATAATTCAATTTAGTTTAAGAAAATTAGCAAGAAAATAAATAAGATAAGATTCGGGGAATATTCTTTTATATATAAACCCGGAGATCGCTACACCCGGCTAAAAATGTAACCGGTTCCCGAAGAACAAAATGAGTTCTTTGCTACTAACACAAAAATATAAAGCTCAGTTCCTATACAAATATATCCAAATTAGTACAAGGAATAACTGAGTCCGTAGGGAGTGATATCTAGGAGCTCTGAGCATTTTTCATTAAATAACTAGGTCCTACTATTTGATCGGAAGTAAGGTATGAGTGTGTAAAAAATATTTCTTCTTGCTCCGGTCATAGTAGATGCTCTCTACATTTTATTTGTGTTGAAGAAGACAACTCCCTTTGAATGAGTTTTTGTCCTCTTTTTATCAGTGTAGACTTTTAAATCAATAAAGTAAGATGCTTGAATTTGATTTCCTGAGTGGTGCTTGATGTATAAGTTGCGTCTTTACATATAATATACAGAGGAGGCGCAACTTATACTTAAGTTTTGATTATCATTCTTAACAAGTGAAAGTGGTGCCATTACATATAATATACTGAGGCGGCGCCACTTGAAATTGTGATAGGCGCCACTTATAATTGTGGTTTGATTAACATCAAAAGAAAGTGGTACAACTTTAAGTTGCGCTTGATGCACTTGGTCAAAGTCCGTTCATGACTGAAGTTCACAAGCTTCCACTTTTTATATCAAAGTCTTGTCACATTACACTGTAATAACCCGGATTTTTGGACGAATTTTTTTTATTATTATTTATAAACGACCCTGATGAATAGTGATTCTACGGATTATGAAAAACTTTTAACCCACACTAGATAAGTGGTGGAATATGGGAAAACCGAAGATGTGGGATTGTTGTATGAAGAAAATGAGTGAATGTAAAAGCAGTCAGAATCCGAAGATTTNCTTTTACTAATTGTTTCATGATTTATGAGATATCAAGGAATAAGAGAATTAAGTTGTGATCAAGTGGATTATATTTTAGAAAGTTCTTGGTTATAATCGAGTTAGAGTAATTGGAATATTAAGGATTTACGTTACGGAAATTCTACGTCGAAACGCTTCGAATTAATCGAAATTACGTGGAGGATTAAGTGATAAATGTTGGATAACAAGTAAAGTGCATCCAAGGATCCATGCAACTAGGTTGGTGGAAATCAAATGGGATTACTAACCATGCAACTAGAAGTGTAACTAGCCAAGTATGACTAACCAACTAGTTAGGAACATAGTTCCATAAAACATGGAGAAAAGGAAAGGTGATCCCTAATTCAAAGAACCCTAGTACTTGACCTTGCCCTTTTCACTCCACCAAGTCATAATTGTGTGAGAAATCAGCCAACACAAAATCATTTGAATTATATTAAAAATCATACTAAGTTATATATTTTATAATAAATTAATTCTACTTAATTTAATTAGTTAATTTATAAATTAAATTAAATTCAACTTGAATTAATTTAATTAGATAAATTAAATAATCAATTAACTTTTGATAGTAGAATTAAAATACTATCTTGACTTATATAACTGTATAGTCTTCTTCGAAGTCTTTCCGTCTTTGCTTTGTCTTCTGTCATAAAATCACTTGAGCTAACTGAAGAATAAATATCATTTTAGATGACACACTAATGTACTGTCTGATTCATTTGTGTCATTCTAATAAATATTCTCCAATTATTAACTTTTAAGTTGTGGCCTTCTATCATTCTTTTGTTTTACTGTCTTTCATCTTCTTCTGGAATCTTCGTCTAGTAGCCACTATAAATCTTTTGTATCTTCTAAATTATTCTGAAATACTACCACTTTATTTATTTTCACTGACGCTTGAACAATTTAATGAACTTCTTTCAGTGTTGAGTAGCAATTTCATTACAAGTCTTCTGATATTCTGATTCTTCATGTCTAGTTTACATTCTTCATCTTGATTCCTGTTTTGTATTTATTATGTACTTCTCTTTATAGTTAGAGTGGATTTGTCTTCTAATTATTACAAATAGGCATAATCATATGCCTTTCAATCTCTCCTATTTGTTGTTAAACATTTAACATACAAATTTTTAGAGGATAACTCAACTAACAACGAAGAAGGTAATACGACATGTAATGACTGTAAATAATAAACAAAAGTTCTGGTTTTATATTTAACAATTTTCCAGATTCATACATAAAAGATAAATACAAGATAGATGTTCCTCTAGTACTGAACAACTGTTACATAGATTCTATCTTGACCTATCTGAGTCTTCAGTCTTCAGTGGTATCAACTTCACCTTCTTCTAAATTAGAACTTTTGTGCACTGGTGTTCTTGGTACCTCTTCAGCTTCTGATGTTCCGGTTGCAATGGGTTCTTCGTATAATCTTCTTTGCTTAGCACGGGATAATTCTCATTGTACTTCTAGCTCAACTGGATCTACTGTCTCTTCTTCTACATCATATGGCTGAGTTACTATCTTTGGCATTTGTCTGATGTATGGTTAAATTTTCTTTGACAGACAGTAGTTTCTGATCTTTTGTATAGCATCCAACTTAGCTTGGGATCTGAATCATTTCGATCTCAGCATTCTCTCAACTTGAATCATGTACTTAACTGTGTAGCCTTTTAATGACTCCTCATTTAATTGCATGATTTGATACAACTTGTTTGAGAAAAATCTTACCTCGTGAGGATCAAATAAGATCTGAGGACTAGTAGCTGTTGCAAAGTCTCTAAGTCTATCTCTGAGAAGTTCATTTTCTTCTGAGCTTCTTTTCACTTTGTTTAACATAGTCCATATCACTGACAGCGATCTTTGTCGGAAGAATTCCAACGATATTCTAATTGTGTCATTCCTGTGAGTGTAGATTAGTAATTGCCAGTCTTCAAGAATGTGATCCACTATGACAGTGATATAATCAACTTCTTCTTTCAATGCCTTCATGAAGTTATCTAGGCTGTCATTCAAATTTTCAAGACGCTCGATGACTAAAAGCATTTGCCTATCTTCAAAAGGACCTTTCTAAAGTTTGTCTAGAACTTTCCTTGTTGTATCCCACTTAGCTCATATCTTTAGTTCAATATCTTCATTTTTCTTCCTTATAGCTATAGCCCATAGCTTCTACTTTTCCATACTTGCTTCTCTTTCTACTTGAGTTCTTTCTTTGACTAGAACTTTCAACTTCTGAGTTTTAACATTGCTCGCCTTGATATCTTCTTTTAGTTTCCTCATTGCCTCTTCATAGGCTGAATCAGATTCTTTCTCTTTTGGAAACAGAAATTTTTCATCAAAGGCAGTTTCATCTTCAGCTCTACAGAAGTCAGCATTGAAACCTTGATTTTCACCATTTTCATCAATGAACTGTTCTTCTGGGTAATATTGCTCCTCTGGAACATAAGATTCAAAATGAACTTGATCAGAATATAGTTTTTCTTTCCCTTTAACTTTAGCAACCCCTTCTTCTCCAGTTACTTATTTTTCTTTCTCCCCCTTAGTTGAGGGATCCTCTACAGATTTAGAAGCTTCAAAGAATGAAATAAGTTTCTGCATGGTCAGATAGACCTGCTTCATTCCCTCATTGAGATGTGCCGTACCATCATCTAGCTTACTGAATCATTTGGTTAAGATCTTTTCATTTTCAATAATCGTCAGGGTCAGCCTTTTCTCAACCTCGTCAATTTTATCATGTAATGAGCTTACTTCTTTCATATCATTAGCAATGAGACTTTGCACGTTCTGGATATCTTGAGTCTTTAGGAGAATAGACAATTTCACATCTTCAACATCTTTCCGCACGACTGATAGCTGTTGTGTTACAGAGGCAGATGTAGACATCTCTTCTGCTTGTGCTTTAACTTTTACCAACTCAGCTTGGACAATCTGCATTTCTTTCTGGAGAGTTTCCATTTTTTATAGTAGTTCACTGTGTGTGTGCACTCATCTCATTTGCACTCTTGTTTGATTCTAAGCTATGTGCATGTGTTTCACTCGGTGTTTGCCTCACTTCACTCATGGTTTGCCCCTTTCCAGATCCAGATTTTGTACCTGTATATAAAAAAATAGTTGTTGAAGAGTCGAAATGCTCTTCTGATGCCTGTGATGGCGCGTCCTCAACAAGATTAACTTAAAGTGGCTCCGCTACTGATGTACCTACTCCGTGAATGGAGTCTCAACTCCCTCTAAAGAGTGGTTTCCTCTCAAATCCACTAGTGGATTAGAGACCTTCTTTTAAAAGAACTGGATGTAAGAAATCCAGGGGGTTACCACCTTAGACAATGTAATGAGTGGCTCGTTAGAGTCTGTGGTGCCCCTTAATACCTGTGATGGTAATTGATGCTGCACTGCATCAAAAATGTCTTGGTCCACTATAAATATGGCATTTGAAAGGTTTTTATCAAAAACATTTTGACCATCTACTGTGCCCTCTCCTGATTGTGTTTCTGCAAGTAGAGGTCCTGCTAGTATGAGCGATAGCAGTGTGTGTGACTCTTCACAAGATGTCGCGGCCGGACAACAAATTTCAATAGAATCACCATTTGATCGAGTGAGTCCAGAGACTGTTGAATTGCCTTTTCAAAGTCCAAATCCCAATGAGAGGATAAAGATGAGTCTGCAGTTGTCTCAGGTTGAATTTTGGATCTTTTTGTTGATGGAGACAGAGCTGCGGGTTCACTCATAATTACACCTCTACCTCTTACTTTCATAACAGGTTTCTTCCTTTTTCTGATTAGACTCAATGAAGGTGAAGAAGGAGAAACTGTTTGGGGCTCTATCTCAGCTTAGGATTGAACCTGTGTGTTGTTAGGTTCATAGCCGAAGTACTGAAGTGAAAGACTACAATCATAGTCCACCACAGATATATTTAAAGGTGCAGTAGGTATATTTATAGGTAGTTAATTAGAAGCCAGAGTTTGAGATATTACCTGTTATTCCTAGGTTTCTTGTTCTGCATGTTGAGCAGCTTCAAGTAAAAGTTGTGCTAGATTATCAATCTCCATTGGCACTTGCTCTGGTTCTTGCTCAAGCTGTTGTACCTGTACAGGATTGGCAATTTGATCTATTATCCTAGCCATATATTATGTTCTTACCATTGGCACATCTTGAAACTTTGGATTATTGTTGAGCCTTGAAAATAAGTTTCTCTGAGAAGTTGGAGATACTTCTACAGGACTATTCTGGAACAGCTATTTATCTTCATCTAGCAATAGATCATTCATAAATAACCTTAGAAACCTTGGATAGTAGACTTTCACATTATGTTCCCTCCTTCCTGGCATTCCCATTTTCCTTATAATTTCTTTCAAAATCAACTTCCTGAAATTAATCCTCCAGTTATGGGCTACAGAATACCCAATTATCTGAAGTAGTGAAGAAATATTGTTGAAGTTGCTCTTTGTAGTGGGTGTAAACACTTTGGCTAGAGTGTCAAAGAAGTAGTCCTACTCGCTCACCAACTTGGCTTTCGACATCTTCACCATATTTATCTCTCCTTGATACTGAATAGCATTGAAAAATTTAAGTATCTCTGGAATAGTTGGTGGGTCAACAAAATCTTTGGTTGGGAACCCTAGAATCCTGTTCACATCATCTTCAGTCACCATGTACTCACGTTCTCCAATGGTGAATGAGAATTACACTCTTGCTCCAACTATTCTGTTCATTATTGTAGAGTACAAAGCCCTAAGTGCTAACACTTGTAATGGGACGTTCAATGTAATTGCAGTTCTAATTAGTGAATGCTCATTTAAAAATATGATCCACAGCCTAAACCTCTCAACTGAGCAATTCACCGGATTAAAAAATCCTACAAAATAGGTCTTCATAATCTCGCAATAACCAGCCATTTTAATTTCTACTATTACAATTATTAAATTACAAAGTGCATTAAAACAGTAAAATAAAAATTACAAGTCCAACAGTCGAAAATTACACAATAAAATTACAAACCCTAACTGCTATAAATCTTCCAAGTCGATTTTAACTAGTCAATAATTCACAATAGTCCTCTAATAAAAAAAATCATGATTTGCTTCGATTTAGTCCAAGTACACGAGGAGTCAGTTCGATTTCACGAAAATTGAGCAGAGTTTCGACTGTTTTTACTTGATTTTCTCAAACTAGCAAGCTTTTAGCTTGAAAACACAGTAAATGATCAGTTGTAATTGATTAGAATGGAATGGTTTTGAATAATCTTTAGAGTTTTATTCTTAAAAAGTCGATTAACTGTGTATGTATCGTGTGTGTATATTATAACTGAGTATGACTTATAATTAAAAGATTTAAAACAAACTGATATGACTTTTGACTCATAAGAATCGGTATGACTTTTAAAAAGTCATACCGAAAAAATAAAATTAAAACAACAGTTCTCGGTATGACTTCTCAAATGTCATACCGAGTTTTATTTACTATTTAAACAGAAAATTAAATAACACTATTGCTCGGTATGACTTATTTATATTAATAAAAAGTCATACTGAAAAAAAACTATATATATATATATATATATATATATATATATATATATATATATATATATATCAATTAG
>QRFB01007246.1:4053-18142 GCA_008931105.1 Oenanthe javanica | reverse complement strand
TGTATTTTCTGAGAAGATCTCTTACGTACTTTGATTGGCAAATAAAAATCCCATCTTCCTTTTGCTTTACTTGCAATCCAAGGAAGAATGACAGCTCACCCATCATGCTCATCTCATATCTGCTCTGCATTAACTTAGCAAATCTCTTGCACAAGTTTTCGTTAGTAGAACCAAATATAATATCGTCAACATAAACTTGGACAAATATCATATCTTTATTATGTAATTTGTAAAAGAGAGTTTTATCTATGACACCTCTAGTGAAACCATTTTCAAGTAAAAATACAGAGAGAGTGTCATACCATGTCCTCGGTGCTTGCTTGAGTTCATAGAGAGCTTTGAATAAAAAATACACAAAATCAGCAAAGTCTGGATTTTCAAAGCCAGGGGGCTGTTCCACATATACTTCCTCTTCTAGCTTTCCGTTCAGAAATGCACTCTTCACATCCATTTGATAGACTTTAAAATTGGAATGTGCTGCGAATGCCAGAAATATCCTGATGGCTTCAAGTCTTGCAACTGGTGCGTAGGTCTCGTCATAATCAATTCCCTCTTCCTGAGAGTAACCATTTGCCACCAGTCTGGCTTTGTTTCTTATAACAATGTCATCACCGTCTAACTTGTTCTTATATACCTATTTTATGCCAATTACAGATCTATCTTTAGGTCTGGGTACCAGTGTCAAAACTTCTTGTCTTTCAAACTGATTGAGCTCTTCTTGTATAGAAAGAACCCAATCTGGATCAAATAATGCATCTTCAATCTTCTTTGATTCTTCTTGAGATAGAAAAACTGAAAATAGACATTTATTTGAAGTTGCACTTCTGGTTCTAACTCCAACATCTGAATCACCTATGATCAATTCAAAAGGATGATCTCTGCTCCATATCCTTTCCCTGGGTAGGTTTGATCTTGATGATTCGCCTCGAAATTCATTGCGATGTTGTGTTCTACCAGTTGATCCTTCACCTCCCCCTGAGTTGCTGCCAGGATGACTTGTTGATCCACCACTGGTATTAGTAGTATCTCCAGTGTTACCATTGTTTCCACCACTATTACCTGGATCATTATCATTATTATCATCATCATTTCCTGTTGCAACCTCAGGTTCTTCTTCGTCATCAGAATGTGAGTCTGGATAATTATCAAATTTTAATGACTCAGAAGAATCTTCAGTTTGTATACTTGGGAGTTTAGTGTCATCAAAAGTTATATTGACACTTTCTTTTACTTGGTGCTGACCAATTATGTACACCCTATATGCTCTTCTTGAATATCCGACAAAAATAGCTTCATGTTCTTTGGCCTCGAACTTGCCATGATATTCATCTCCATCTTTCAGCACATAACACTTGGCTCCAAATACATGAAAGTACTTTAGAGTTGGTTTCTTGCCAGCCATTAATTCATAGGGAGTCTTCATATGATCTTTATTGATCAGAGTTCGATTCTGGGTATAATATGCTGTATTTACTGCTTCAGCCCAGAAGTAGATAGGTAACCTAGATTCACTTAGCATAGTTCTTGCAGCTTCAATCAGGGTTCTGTTTTTCCTTTCTACAACTCCATTCTGTTGCGGAGTCCTTGGTGTTGAATATTGTCTTGTTATCCCCTTGTCTAAGCAAAAGTTATTCATAACTTCATTCTTGAATTATGTTCCGTTATCTGATCTGATTGCCCGGACATGTAACTTTGAATCTAACTCAATCAGCTTTACATGATCAATCACCAAATGTGGAGTTTCATCCTTAGAGTTCAAGAATAAAACCCACGTGTACTTTGTGAAGTCATCTACAATCACTAAGGCATATTTCTTTCTTGACATAGACATAATATTTACTGGACTAAATAAATCCATATAAAGGAGCTGAAGTGGTTCAGTGATGTTTATAGTGCCTGTGCCTCTGTGAGTTGCTTTCTTTGACTTCCCTTTCTGACATGCCTCACTAAGTCCTTCCAGTGTAAATTCCATCGGAGGCAGTCCTCTCACCAAATCCCTCTTGACTAAAGAGTTCATTGTTTTGAAGTTCAGATGTGAGAGTTTCTTGTGCCATAGCCAGCTTTCTTCTGATGAAGCCTTTGAATAAAAACAGTTTGCTTCATCTTCAGTTCCTGAGTTGAGATCTGCTACGTATAAGTTTCCTTTCCTTACTCCACGTAAGGCTAGTGAGTCATCTTTAGAATAAGTTATAAAACATTTCTCTTTGATAAAGTTTACTTTGTACCCTTTATCACAGAATTGACTGACGCTGAGTAGATTGTGCTTAAGTCCTTCCACTAAAGAGATGTTTTCAATGATAACATTCCCAGTATTTAACTTGCCATATCCCGTAGTCAATCCTTTGTTGTTATCTCCAAAGGTGACGATCGGGCCAGCTCTTTCAATCACGTCTGATAGCAAGGCTCTATCTCCGGTCATATACCTTGAAGATCCGTTGTCCAGGATCCATACAATCTGGTTTACCTGTTTAACTCCCTACACATATCAAACGGATTAATTCGTCTTCGGAACCCAAAATTGATTGGGCTCAGCATACTTAAAGAATTGACATTTATCAGCTTTGATAATAGATCTTTCTCGAATAACATCATCATCTTCCTTGAATGTACCTACCTTCTTATAAACAGTCTTAACAACTTTCTGTTTAGACTTGGGAATGTATGTTTCCTTCTTAACAGGTGAAGGAGTTGCAGTCTTGGATTTTACGAATTTATTATTGATGTATTGTCTAGGTGTCATGTTATCTTTCTTAGCAATCATACGTTTAAAATAAGCAGTCATAGCATTAAAAGCACATAACATACAATTCAATATACCACAAGGTTTATGGAAAGCATCAATAATAGGCATGTTATTCAAAACAGTAGGTGACTTAACATTTTCTACTTTAACTTTATCAGCAGTTTTAAAGTTCTCAGTAGAATGAAATCTGTTGTTACTATTCCTACTATTCATAAACGTGTTAGGTCTGTTCACTTTATTCTTTAAGTCTTTTGTACCTATACCAGGATTGGGCGATCTAAAAGTTCCCACATTTTTCACTGGTGTCTGAGGTGCACTCTTCTCTTTCTGGACATTAACTCATTTTATGTCCTCAACCTGTTTCCCTCTTTTCTTTTCTTCCTCGAGATCCTCTAACTGCATTTCATATGCAATTAGTATAAAACTCTCAAGGATTGGTTCAGCTATAGGTGTTATGGAAAGAGGTTTCGGTGTGTCTTTAACAACATGTGGGATACCCCTTTCTTCAGCACTTTTTCTGAAAGGGGTTTTGCTGCTTGGCTTTCCTACAGATTTATTGTACTCGAAGCCTATTCAAAATTTTCGACTTATTTCCTGTTGGTCAACTAGGTTCTTTACAATATACGAGGAATTCTTATAAGTTAGACACCTTTTCTTTTCTTCCTCTATCTGGTCTCTGAGACATGTTTCAACTTTAACATGGCAACTGACTTTATTGACTTGAACAGCTAAGCCCTCAGTCAACTTATCAGTCATCTGGTCATTTTTTATTTTTAAAGATTTTAGAACCTCATTCTCATTAGTTAGATCTTTGATTTTGAGTCTGAGTCTCTTAACTTTATCTCTATCACCATCTAGTTCTTTACCTAGCAATGTAAACATTTTAGGGCAAGAAGGGTTTACATCTATTCCTCCTTGTCGGGTAGGAGACAGTGATTCTTCGGATGAAGCCATAAGAGCAAGATTTCTCAGCTCTTCATCATCATCATTTTCCGAGTCATCCCAGCTTTTGTCCGCTGCTAGATAGGACTTTCCTTGATGCTTTTTCACAAGAGCATCATACTTCTCCTTGAGCTCTTCGTAAGACTCTCTCTTATTTCCTTGCTTAGGCTTCTCGCACTCTGTTGCAAAGTGGCCTAGCTCATTACAGTTGAAGTAACGAAACTTGGTTCTATCAAGTAAGTTGGTCTTGTAACCGCTTTTTGATACCGTTGTCGAAGAACCTCCTTTTTAGAACCTTTCAAAATTAGGCTTAACTCTGTAGGAGGAGTTTCTTCTGAATCTCATGTTGACAAACCTCCTAGAAACCATAGCTAGAGATTCATCTTCTAGCTGATCTAGTTCTTCCAACGAGTAGAACTCACCATCTTCTTGTTTGTCGGAAGTAAGTCCAAATTCTGAAACCACATACTCCGTTGAACTGTTAGAAGGTGCAACAACCTTCACTTCTACCTTCTCTGGTGCTTCTACTAATAATGCTTTGGAGGAACTCAGTACCTTACTTCTCCCATACATCTCTCTGGTTTGGATATGTTCCAATTCATAATTCTTTAAAACTCCGTAGAGTCTTTCTAGGGTTACCTCCTTCATATCCCTAGACTCCCGGATAGCTGCGATCCTGTGTTCCAGATGCTCGGGTATGGTTAACAAAAACTTCTTGTTTACCTCCTGATTCTGATAGTACTTTCCATTCATGTTGAACTCATTTATCAATTTGTTCAATCTCTGAAACACCTCAGAGATACCCTCACCAGGGTTGGATCTAAACTGCTCATACTAGGAGGTCAGGATTTTCAGTCTATTCTCTTTTACTTCCTCAGTTTCTTCGTTGATAATCTCTATTATTTCCCAGATCTGTTTTGCATTCTTGCAGTTGACTACATGATTGTACATGATGTAGTCTAGAGATTCAATCAATATTAGTTTGAGGTTGTTGTCCAGGGACACAGCTTCTCTTTCTTCTTCTGTATAGTCTGCTGGACTTTTCGGAAACTATCTGTGGGGAATTACGACCCCGTCTATCTCATGTTTGAGATTTGTAGGAGTTGCGAAATTTTTGGTTCGGATCTGATATTAAAAATATCAACCAGCTCTGATGCCAATTGTTAGTCCCTGATATTGTAGAAGGGGGTTGAATACAATATCTATAAATTATCGCAGTATTTCGGATTTAAAAAATATTATTTTAATTAATCACGAAATATAAATTTTAATGAAATACCACTCAAGTAGAAGATATAATTTAACTTGAAAAGTATTATAAAATTTATCTAATCTGATTGTATATAATTGATAAAGTTAACTAGAACAAGTTCGACATGAAGTGTTCGGGTTTAACAATTATATTCCAAACTTTTCATAGAAATCTGTGAATATTACAATGCATATAAATTTCTGAATTTAAATGTTTTTGAACGACGACGAAATATGAAGCCAAACCCTCATATTTATAGAGGTGGTAAAGCTGGTATGACATTTTTCACTATGACTTTATTTATTGGAAATAAGCCTTGTATGACATTTGAAAAAGGCTGGGCATGACATTTAAAATTCGGTATGACTTTAGAAAATTTGGTATGACTTTTCTATAGTCATATCTGGATTTTGTTTTAATTAAATATATCAGAATGACTTATTTAAAAAAATCGGTATGACCTTTATTAATAAAAGCTCGGTATGACTTATTTAAATAAATCATAATGACTTTTATAAATAAAAGTCGGTATGACCTTTTATTAAAAAATCTCGGTATGACTTTTCTATATATATAACTCGGTATGATTTTTATTAATAAAATTCGGTATGACTTTTATTAATAAAAATCGTTATGACTTTTATTAATAAAATTTGGTATGACTTATTAAAAAATCATTTGAATTATATTAAAAATCATACTAAGCTATATATATTCGAAGTCTTTCCGTCTTTGCTTTGTCTTCTGTCATAAAACCACTTAAGCTAATTGAAGAATAAATATAATTTTAGATGACACACAAATGTATTGTCTAATTCATTTGTGTCGTTCTAATAAATATTCTCCAATTATTAACTTTTAAGTTATGGCCTTCTATCATTCTTTTGTTTTACTATCTTTCCTCTTCTTCTGGAATCTTCGTGTAATAGCCACTATAAATCTTCTGTATCTTCTGAATTCTTCTGAAATACTACCACTTTATTTATTTTCACTGACGCTTGAACAATTTAATGAACTTCTTCCAGTGTTGAGTAACAATTTCATTACAAGTCTTCTGATATTCTGATTCTTCGTGTCAAGTTTACATTCTTCGTCTTGATTCCTGTTTTGTATTTATTATTTTCTTATCTTTATAGTTAGAGTTAAGTTGTCATCTAATTATTACAAATAGGCCTAGTCATATG
Source organism: Oenanthe javanica (assembly GCA_008931105.1). Lineage (NCBI taxonomy): Eukaryota > Viridiplantae > Streptophyta > Magnoliopsida > Apiales > Apiaceae > Oenanthe > Oenanthe javanica. The sequence continues at coordinate 12,021 of QRFB01007246.1, read as the reverse complement.
CCTTTCACAAAGTAGAATAGATTTTCTTTGGTAAATTATATCAAACATATTGTGTATATTCTGATTTTCAAACATATTGTGTACATTCACAGTTGCTAGTAGTTTAACCTATTTATTATATTGTATTTGACATTGCAGAATGGCTCATTATGTGGATATATATCTTCATTTTGGTGGAAAATGGATATACAAACCTATGATGATGTATGTTGGGGGGCATGTGGACATTCAAAAAGATTTTGATATTGATTTTTTTGAATTTCATTGATATTATTAATGAATTCAAATCTCTTTGCGGGTATAAAGATATCAAGGCAGTGTATGGTAGAGAACACGGAGTGGAAGAAAATAAAGTTATCATATTGATTGAAAATTATCTTGGAATTAGAAATTTAGTGAATATGCTTAGTTCCAAAAGTACAGGTTTGGATTTATTTTCTAGAAAAACAAATTGATATATTAAGTGATGATGTCGATGATGATTGGTTACATAAAGTTATTGAATTCTGTGATACTCAAACTAGTACAACTATAGTAGGAGATGGAGTTGAGCACAAGGCTAGTGAAAGGGGTGAAGTAGGTGCTAATGATGGTATACAAATAGGAACTAAAACAAGTGTTATGCAAGAAGTAGAAATAAGGGTTGGTGGTATGCAAAGTGAGAACAATGGGATTGCAGGAGATCTTAACTTCAGTTTTATTGGGAGTGACACGTCAGAAAGTAGTGAAAATGAATTCAAAGATGACATATATAATGCAACAGATGAAAGTGAGGAATCTAGCGATGAAGATGATTTTGCAGAATATAGTACCAAATTTTTTGTGGATGATGAAAGGCCAATTTTTATGGTTGGGATGACATTTGTGAATGTTGTTGAAGTTAGAATTGCAATTGCAAAATATGACATCTCTAGGGGTATTTCACTAAAATACGTGAAAAATGAACCCTCCAAGATTCAGGTGAAGTGCGAGGAAGGATGCCTATTTATACTTTTAGTGTCAAAGGATGATGCTCAGCCTGGTTTGTGTCAAAATATTTGTAGAAGAGCATAATTGTTTTAGAGTTTTTAATAATGCTCGTTGTTCAACAAGTTTCTTGGCTTCCTATTTCAGATCTAGGATCTTAAAAAAATTGATTACAGAGTAAAGGGTATGAAGTCGGATGCAGAGATTGAGTTAAGATGCCATGTTTCTTTTTTTAAGTGTAAGAGAGCCAGAAAGTTGGTTCTAGATGAGTTACTGGAAGGTTTACTACTGAATTAATGAGCTTGAACCATATGTTGCGGAGTTAGTAAACTCTAATCCTAATTCTGTCGTACGTTTAGAATTATGCAATGATGAATTAAGGAATGGAAAAAGGGTTTTTAAGCGACTTTTGTATGTCTGGATGCATGCAAAATAGGCTTCAAGGAGGCATGTAGGCCATTCATTGGCTTGGATGGTTGTTTTTTAAAAACAAAGTTTAAGGGTGAATTATTGGTTGCTATGCAAAAGACGCTCAAGATCAAAATTTTCATCTAGCATGGGCTTGTGTTAACAAGGAAATCAAGGATAATTGAATGTGGATTTTGACATTGATAGCCGGTGCTTTGGACATGGGTGAGGGGCTGCATACACTTATATCTCCGACATGCAAAAGGTATATTAAATAACATAATAAATTTAATACTTTTCTTTAGAAATAGCGATTGATAACATGATATAGTTCATTTGTTAAGCATATGTACAATCAGGGCCTGGTGCAAGTAATTATTAATATTTTAATTTATGATTATACAATCAGGGCCTGGTGCAAGCAATTATTGATATACAACCCGCTGCTGAACATAGATGGTGTGTTAGACACATCTATGCTAATTGGTCAAAGAAATGGAGGGGAAGCGAACTACGCAAAAAAAATTGGATTTGTGTATGGCCAACATAAGAAGAGGAGTTTAAAGATCATTTATTAAAAGTTGCTGCTGATTTATTCAAATATCCACCCCATACTTGGTGTAGAGCTTTTTTCTCTGGTAGATGCAAATCTATGTGTGTCGATAATAATATGTGTGAAGGTTTTAATTCTTGGATTTTAGAAGGTAGGCATAAACCTATTAAGTCATTGATGGATTATATTAGAAAGAAGATGATGGATCGAATTTCTAGCATGGATATTGTGGCTGATAGATGGGTTAAAATTATTCTCCAGTTTGTATGGAAATGTTTGAAGCATATAAAATGGCAACTATAAGTTGCAACATTATTTTTAATGGGGATGATGGATATGAAATTGAAGAAAGGGATGACACACATACTGTATTTTTGGAGAAACACCTATGTACTTGTAGGGTATGAGAACTGAGTGGAATCCTTTGTCAACATGCCATGTGTGCGTATGTCCATAGTAAACAAGACCCTGCTAATTATATATCGAATTGGTATCATAAAGACACATACAAGACAACTTATAGACGAAAAATTCAACCATTGCGGGGGGAAAGTTCTGGCATTGTGAAAAATATCAATCAATAGAGCCTCCTAAAATTGAATCTCAACCTGGAAGACCTAAAAACAAAAGAGTACGTGCTGAGAATGAAGAGAAACCAAGTTCTGGAACAAGGTTGACAAGAAAAGGAAAGAGAGTCACGTGCAATAAATGCAAGCAGCAAGGATACAACACTCGAACCTGTTAAAATGTAAGTTAAATAAACCAATTCCGTACTTTTTAATTTAATTCATGTATTTGTTTTAATCGTGCGAAGTTCATACTCATATTTTTCATCTAATAACATATCCTAAATCAAGAAAAGACTTCTCAAATACCAGAAACAACTATGGTTCCTGAAAGTTATGGTCATGTAAGATATTAAAATATAAATGTTATAATCAAATAATATTTTTAACTGAATATGTTAACTCTTTATATTTTTTTCTCATAGCTTGTATCAGAAAACAACTCTTTATCTCATCTCGGAAGCACTGTAGTCCAAGAATCAGCTGGTACATCACGAAAAAGAACATTAAAACAAATGAGGCCTTCTAGATCATCTTCAGTTCACAAAACTGCAAAAAGTTCAGGAATATGTATACTTTATTATGGAACTAGTGGTGCTATGAGTTTTAGTGTGAGCACTTTTGTGTTTAAGTTATTTACTTAAATTTGTGTTTTCCTTACTAACTTTAATGACGACTTTGAATCATGTTTATTTTGTAGAATGGGAATGTGATCATGCAGTGCACAGAAAGAATATTGCCTCATTGTACAGACTCGAATTTGACATTTCCTATTCCTAATAAGAGAGAGTATCGAGTTGATAAGATTCAAAGAGTTGACCAAACATCAAATATATCTCGATCAAATAGAAAAATTGGAATTCGAGAGGTTAGTGGGCCTATAAATGTAGCATCTATGCCAGTCCAACCACCTGGACTGCAATGGAAAAGACAAAATTGTATCACAACATGACATGTTGAAGAAGTGAAAGAGCTACGAAAAAGTAAAAAATTATCAAAATGAGGAGTTTTTGCTTCTTGGATTGAGAATATTCTCGTACTCATATTTTCTATTATGTTTTCAACATTGAAAACATTTTATAGATTTTAATGGAAATACTTTTCTTGTCTTATTTTTCTATACTTTTCCCGATTTTGATTATCTATTATTTTCTAAAGATATGAATCATTGAATTCCTAATATTCTATGGGTTGCATACATGCTAGTTGTATAAAAAGTTAACGTCTGTTAACTCAATTTTAATGGAGGGGCTCATTTGATCCATTATTTTTAGATTTTGGATTTATTTGATTCAATTATAACCACAATTGTGTAATTACTCCTACATCCAAATCATATGTTGTTTTTCGCTCCATAACCCGCCTAAAAAATACCTCTATTGAAATGCTGAAAGTTGCTAGAACTCAGCATCTAAATTTGTTAGGGTCAGAAGGAGGCTACGGTGGTTGTCTGTTGTTGACGTTTACTAGCCGTCGAATAGGACTTTAGGTGAAAAGAGTCGAGAAGACCGTTAGCTGGGCTCCCGCAAAATAATGAGTACTGTGATATATTCCCTATTTTCAATTTTATTTTGTTGAGTTTTTATTTTAATTTATCTCAAAAATCTATCCCTTTTTTAATATAGATTTAAATTTCATTTATACTCATATTAATTATATATTAGTAATATATTATTTTTATTATTCAAGGTAAAAACTCATCTTTTATACTTATATATTAATGCAATTACATGAGTATTATAGTTAAAATAAAAATAATTTTTTTTTTAAATATGTGTGTAAAAATTAAATAAATAAATTAAAATAAAACGAAAGGAGTAATTCATTATTCATATCATATGTCATACTGTCTTACAGATCTCAGATTTCCCGACCTCCAACGTTGACTTTTACTGGTAGTATAATATTCTCTCTATTTGGTTTTATTTGACATTTGATCTTTTAACACATATTTTTAGGAATTTTTGATTACGTAGTTAAATTTATTATTTTTAAAATTTTCTTTTTTTAATAAAAATATTAAACTAAAATTTTTATTCATAAAAGGAAAATTTAAAAAATAATAATTCTAAATATATAGTCAAAACTCTTTAAAGAATATGTCAAAAAATCAAATATCAAATATTAACAAACAGATCTTATCTGTATAATAAGAGTAATATTAAATAGAATAATATACATCAATATTGCCTTGATTCGAAATTACATTCCTTAATCAAATTTGAAGATTTGCGAAGGTGTTAGTATTTTTTTTAAATGTGATTTCAGTTTTTTTTTATTTTTTATTTATGAGGATTGTGGTAATTAATAGCATTCAGTTTCTCCCCGTGCTATTCATTATTTATTTACCATGTTTTACAGGAATTTACTATGAGTATATAAAATTTTTTGTTTCAAACTCGAAAGAGATAAAAAGACTAAGTTTGTGTTCTTCATAATTTATATAAGTTAGGGTGATTTTTTTTATACTTAATTTTAAAAGATAATTTATTGTTAAAATTTTGATATCCGTTACTAATATATTTATAATTTAAAATATATGATGAATATATTTGTATGAGCTCGAATTTTAACAAATAATTAATAAATATTATTACATATAATAGTGAAAATATGAAATATATTTAAAGTACATTGAATGCATAGTTATTTAAATTATTTAAATTTGTTTTAAAAATACAATTTGAGACGAATGAAATATTAGATCTAATGATTTTCATTTATTTCTTTTTAAGATTTAAAGGTCATTTTTTTTAAACGTCCATTCCCATAATTTTGGGAGCACAAAATTTAAATATTCATATATTAATAATATAACTTTATAATTTGTGTGATTCACGAATTTATTTTAAATATTTTATAATTTTTTATTTATTTTTAGTACTTTTCCATATCTATACTATATTATTAAAAGAGAAATATTAAAAATTTGGTAGTTGGTGGTCCTTGTTCAGTATTTGGACCGGAAAGTTATTATTGGGTTTAATTGACCGGATAGTTATTATTGGATTTAATTTTTAAACACTAATTTCCTGACTAAAATATATCTCACATTAATCTCCTAAATAAAATACATCTCCAAACAAAATACACAAATATTATCCAATTAAAATACAAATAAAGTATATACAAATNGTTATTATTGGATTTAATTTTTAAACACTAATTTCCTGACTAAAATATATCTCACATTAATCTCCTAAATAAAATACATCTCCAAACAAAATACACAAATATTATCCAATTAAAATACAAATAAAGTATATGAAAATTTATATAAAATATATACATATAACATTAAATAAAATTTAAATTATTATTATAAAAATAAAAATATATTTAAATAATATAAAGAAAATATTTATATAATAATATTTATATTCGTGCATCGTACGGGATATAAGCTAGTATCTATAATACTCCCTTCGTCCCTAGTTACTCTCTTGTTTAATTTTTTTTTTTGCAATTAAATTGACCAAACTTTGACTTCGATTTATAAATTATTTTTTATAATTTTAAAATAAATTATATATACTTTCGAATGATATAGTTTTTATAATTTTATTAAAATATATAATAGATTTAGGCCCCGTTTGGTATTGATGTTGCAGACAGTTACAACAGTTTTTTACTAAAAAACTGTCAGAAAGATGTTTGGTAAATTATAAAAACTACTATGTGGAAATGCACTTTTAGTCTAAAAGCTGCAGTTAGCAAAAACATGTCCCCCATGCTTTTGGAAAAAACTGTTTTCATTTTTTGCAGGAAGTAGCTATCAGTTTTATCATCAAAACTTCCCAAAAACATTAGTTTTATATATTATATCTCAAAATATGCATAAATCAAAAAAATTATCAAACAATTATCTGATTTTCCTGACAGTACTTTTTACACCCGTACTTTTTCTCACAGCATAACAGTTTTCAACAGCACTCCCAAACGGAGCCTTAATTTTGAGACAAATTTGTTGGTGAGATTACGAAGTCGTATGAATAGTAATCGTGATAACTCAACACTAGAACAGGACAAGTAAATAATACTATGTCTACACAGAAATCAGGAAGAAATGAAGACAAGGCAAATACAGTGAATCAAGACATTAGAAGAAGTTTTGAAGTCTACTACAGATCACTGAAAGAAGTTCATTAATATGTTCATGCCTCGGTGAAGAATAATGTGTAAAGACTTTCAGGGTTTCAGAAGTGTTGAAGATTCAGTATAGAAGTGCTACAAGAAGATTTAAGTATATTAGCATTGATTGAAGATAGATAGTGTTTGAAGCATAGGAATCTAGAAGGGTGAAGACAAATGTTAAAGAAGACAGTTGCAGTCTTGGAGTTATACTCACTGAAAGAAGTTCATTTATATGTTCAAGCGTCAGTGAAGAACAGAGAATGAAGTATTCAAGATTGTGGTAATAATGGAGACGTTGTCTAAGTACCAGAAAAGATTCTAGTGAAGTTATAGTGTTTATTGACAGTCAGTGTTCGAAGCAATGAAGTTGCTGCAAANTGTCTAAGTACCAGAAAAGATTCCAGTGAAGTTATAGTGTTTATTGACAGTCAGTGTTCGAAGCAATGAAGTTGCTGCAAACTTAACAATGTAAGTAAAGCAATAATACGAAGACTTGGATCAAAGTTAGTCGTCTGTGAACTAGACTAGTTACACTAGGCGTCAGCGGTTTGTGAAAGGAATCTGAGTATTAATTATAGAAAATTTGTTAAGTTGAAGAACGTACTTGGAAAGAACGGTTATTTAATAAGGTACGAAAAGTGATTTGTAGAGGTTACAGCCAAACAGCTAAACAGCTCAAAGGGTGCAGGGTGCAAAATGTCACAACCTTGGTACGAAAAGTGGAAGTTTCTGAACTATAGTCGAAGAACGGAAACAGCTCAGGGTACAGGGTGTAATGTGGCAAGACTTTGAAACAAGAAATGGAAGTTGATGAACTTAAGTCAAGGAATAAATAGAGGGTTAAAGTGCAATGACTATTCAGCACTTTGACCATGTATGTTATTCACGCACAACATAACATCACAGTTCCTAAGGCCTTTTAGGGCGCCTACACAGGGTATACCCTTGTGTAGACGCAACAAAATTGAGGCGCAACAAACTTGACTTGATTAATTCGGCGCAACAAAAAGAAAAGGCGCAACAAAAATATTCAGGCGCAACAATTATTTCTTGGCCCCACATATCCCTCAGTCAATCAAATTACAACAGTCACTTTATTGATTTAAAGTCTACACCAATTAAAAGAAGAGAGTCGTCTTCTTCAACACAAAAAAAATATGTAGAGAGCCACTGCCATGGCCGAAGCAAGAGATTAATTTATACACACTCATACCTTGCTTCCGGTCAGATATTAGGACCTGATTCTTTAATGAAAAATGCTCATGGCTCCTAGATATCACTCCCTACGGACTCAATTTTTCCTTGTACTAATTTAGATATATTTGTATAGGAACTGAGCCT